>VXBP01002246.1:37142-57835 GCA_013400115.1 Rhinopomastus cyanomelas | reverse complement strand
GACCTGCGAGGTTAACCAGGGAGCTACTGGGCAAATGGAAGAGGAAGAAGAAAGCTTATAGGTCATGGAAGGAGGGGATGGCCACTTGGGGTGATTATAAGGATCTGGTGAGAGAATGTAGGGATGCAACTAGAAAGGCCAAGGCCTCCTTGTAATTAAACCTCAAAAGAGATGTAAAGGGCTTCTTCAAATACATTGCAGGTAAAACTAACGCTAGAGGTAACGTGGGACCCCTGCTGACTGGGGTGGGTGCCCTGGAGACAGAGGATGCAGAGAAGGCAGAGATACTCAACGCTTTCTTTGCGTCTCTCTATACTTCTGGGGGTTGTCTTGATATTAAGCCCCAGACTGCTGTGACACCAGAGGAAGATGAGGTAATAGAGGAGGCTGCCTTGGTTGATGAGGACTGGGTTAGGGATAAGTTGAGCAAGCTGGACGTGCACAAACCCATGGGCCCAGACGGGATGCACCCGCGTGTGCTAAGGGAGATGGCGGAAGTCATTGCTAGGCCGCTCTCCATCATCTTTGCTAGGTCCTGGGGATCAGGAGAGGTGCCTAGGGACTGGAAAATAGCAAATGTTACCCCAATCTTTAAAAAGGGAAAGAAGGAAGATCCAGGTAACTACAGACCAGTCAGCCTCACCTCCATCCCAGGAAAAGTGATGGAACACGTTGTTCTGGAGGCTTTCTCCAGGCACATCAAGGACAGGAGGTTCATTAGGGACAGTCAGCATGTCAGTCCNGGGTCCTGGTGGACAGCAGGATGGCTATGAGCCAGCAACGTGCTCTTGTGGCCAAGAGGGCCAACAGCATCCTGGGGTGGATCAGAATGGGGGTAGTTAGCAGATCAAGGGAGGATCTTCTCCCCCTCTACTCTGCCCTGGTGAGACCACATCTGGAGTGTTGTGCCCAGTTCTGGGCTCCTCAGTTCAAGAGGGATGTGGAGCTGCTGGAGGGAGTTCAGCGTAGGGCAACGAAGATGATGAAGGAGGTGGAGCACCTCCCTTTTGAGGAGAGGCTGAGGGAGCTGGGTCTCTTCAGCTTGGAGAAGACTGAGGGGTGATCTCATTAACGTCTACAAATATATGAGGGGTGGGTGTCAGGAGGATGGAGCTGAGCTATTCTCGGTGTCATGTAGTGATAGGACAAGGGGCAGTGGTTGTAAGCTGGAACACAGGAGGTTCCATATCAACCTGAGAAGGAACTTTTTCACAGTGAGGGTGATGGAGCACTGGAACAGGCTGCCCAGGGAGGTTGTGGAGTCTCCATCCCTGGAGATGTTCAAGGCCCGTCTGGATGTGTTCCTGTTCTCCTGAGCCTTCCTAGCTTAGCCTGTAGCCTTTCAACCTCATGTTGCGATTGTGCCGCCCGGTCAAGCAGATAATCTACCTGATCACACCAAACGCAGCCAGGAGATGAGAAAAAGCTCTGCATTCTTGACAACCTACCATCTGCACAACCTCATCTTTTTGGGGGACCTCTGGTAAAACAGCCCGCCCCAGTACATTACCTTTTACGTAGCCACTCACGCACGCAGCGCTCGGCTACTCACGGCTAGTCGCCCAAGGCAAATTTTACCACCGTGATGTCCTCTGCTTCCAGCAGCAATGTCAACTGAGTTCCAGTCTCGCACTGTACGTGGCCATGTCTTCTTCTCTGTGGAGGATGTCGTCATATTACTGGAATACCCATATGATTTATCTGATTGTTATAAGACCTCCAGAACTGTATCTGTATTAGACTGACTGTCTTCCAGGAGGGGCTCATATGTATTTCTCAGTGACACTTGGGGAGGTGAGGCAAGCAAGGGGAGTGCTCGTCTTCTGCCACAGCCTTGCACTTGCCTCCACTCACCCCTTCTACTTAGGCTTCTGTCTTCCAGCTGAGAGTTGCAAGACACATAGGCCCCTTGATTCTGGCTGTTATTTGGCTGTTGCCCAGACTGCACAGCCTGATTCCACCAGTGTATGTGTATTTCAGCCTCCCGAATGTTCCTGAGCCTTTCTACTTCAGCTTGTAGCCATTCAATCTCATCAGGCAACTGTGCTCCTCAATTAATCAGATTAATTAATCTACCTGCTCACACTGCACACAGCCGTCCTCACAGCTGCACCCTGAGATCAGTAAGATGCTGTGGCATTCCCTGCAGCCTGTCACCTGCACAGCCTCAACTTGCTGGAAAAGCTCTGTTTGTGTTCTCATATCCATGTGGAATGGCGATGTCAGCACAGTATTCTTCTTCCACTGTTTCTGGAAGAAGAGTCTGAGTGCTGCTTCCAGCTTTGCTGCATTTAAATCTCCCCAGGTTTCCACCCAGCCATGTCCCATGTTCCATGTCTCCAGTGAGATATTCCAACTGCTATTGGATCCCTCATTCCTCCCTTGAGCTTCCCTGCATCAGAAAACCCCCCTACTACCTTAAAAACCTCAAGAAATAGCAGATTTCAGGACACTGGCAGTGGCCATCTAGCTCTGCGTGATCTGAACTAAGAGAATTGAGCCAGGTTCTTCCCAGTTATGTCCAATGATAGAGCAAGGAGCAGTGAGTGCAGTCTGAAGCATAGGGGTTTCCATCTAAACATAAGAAAAAAAATCTTTACTGTGAGGGTGACAGAGCAATGGAACAGGCTTCCCAGAGAGGTTGTGGAGTCTCCTTCTCTGGAGACATTCAAAACCTTCCCAAGATGCTTTCATGTGTGACCTGTGGCAGGGAGGTTGAACTGGACAATCTTCTGAGGTCCCTTACAACCCCTAACACTCTGTGATTCTGTGAAGACTTTTGGGTCTCTTCCTCCAGGCCATGAAAGGCTGCTTTAATTGCCATATATCCTGCATTCATTGGGCTGAGCAAACACTCCCCTATTTTTTTCTCATGCACCTCATTCTCCAGCTACAGCTATTTGAATCATCCTTATCTAGACTCAGCTGTCTTGTTTGCTGTTTTATAATGGGGAGCTAAAATTGGAGAATTAATTGCTGATGAACTTGAAACTTTGTTGATTTCAAATAAAAATTCAGAAGCTGTAAAGAAAGATGTTGGCTTTGCAAAGAGGATTGAGAAAGAGGCAATATCTTCTTGGGAGGAGGTAACAAAGAGAAGGGACAACAAAGAAAGTGAATGAGAATGAGAGGCAGAGAATAGCCCTTCTCTGTGAGAAATATGAAGACTTTATGCAGAACGTAGAACTGTTTCTCCCATGAGGGTACAGGCACCACAAGTTAAAGTTAAAACCCTTTTTGCTTCCACAGCTGCCCCTTTGTAGCTGCTCCTTCACTTGTGTCTAGGAGCTGAGCAGCTGCAAAGTGAACCAGATCAGTGGGAAAAAGGAGAAAAAAAATTGTCTTCTGTGATTCACACTCTGGACATTTGAATGTCCAAAGGACTGGATCAAATGTGAAGTGGGGAAAAATGAGGCTAAGACAAACACAGGGCAGTGACTGTGAGCTGGGAAACAGGCAGATAATCCCTCGAGACAGAAGAGCTATAGAAGTATTCCAGAAGTTAATTACTTCTGCATAATATTTTGCAGAAACTGAAGAGTAAATACCCAGAACTTTAATTCTGCTTCTCCTTCAAAGTGAGATGATTGAAGACTTTAAAAGAAACACATCTCTGAAAAACATAGGGGCTGTGTTTGGACAGAAGAATCAGTTCTGGCTGCCTGCGGTAAGGAGAATACAAAGAGTGCTGAACGGCTACATTTTTAGAGGTGAAACCTTTTAAGTTGTGCTTTTTCATAGCCTTTGTTGTGCTTCAGGCTAATTGACAGATTCAATGATTGTGATGTGATGAAGGCAACAAATATCAGGACCACAGGACACTCTACTTATGAAACCTAGAATGATGAGGTAGATAGAAACCATGACAAGCAATGGACATTGATACTAAGGTTGTTAAATAGGAAATGGGACCTGGGAAGGCAGTTCCTAGTGAATTAATTGGCAAAAAAACCCCTTAGCTCTCAAGCTAGCGTGGGGTACTCTGCAGGTACATGGCTCGCATTTTCCTTCATCCAGAGAATACATTATCACGAAATGTGCATGAAATCGCTGACACAGTGAATTGGAGAACAGGTTCACCTCAAGCTCTGCAGATAATTCACCTCTGTAAAGCCTTTCATGCTAGGAACGACAGAGGAAGAGCCATTTCTTTCAAAGATAACACCACTATTTTAATTAGAGTATGTCACATGAGTCTGCAAGACAGTCAGCTGGTTCAGGTCCATCTGTTAACAAACAAACTTCCTAATTCTCACAGGGTTTGTATCTCCCTTGTATGGAAAGCTGTTTGTGCAAAATGTCTACGTAATAAAGGACAGGAAAATTAGTCGCTGCAGATGTGCATTCACCAGCATTTAGTCCCTTTTTATTAAGCTATTTTGATAGTTCTTACACTTTTCTTCCTCCTGAATGTGAAGTGAATCAAGAATTCCCCTCTTCTAAGCCTTCTACCAGTATTGTTTTCTGAATACTTTTTTCTTACTAGCTTTCATTGCTAGTAATGTCAATAGATCATTCTTCCCACCTCCTAGTGTTCACTCGTTGATGTGTCTGTAAACAATGACCATATTGCCTCTCAGCTTTCATCTTGCCAAGTGCAACATTTCCAGCACTTCCAGTTGCTTCCTGCTGTCCTGGTTTAGCCCTGCACCAGGCAGCAGCTCGCACAAACCTACCCTTGGGGCATGAAAAGTAAAACAAAAGGTTCAAGGGCTGAGACAATTCAGGGAGGGCTCACGCAACAGTTATGAACCTGGGCAAAAGACAGACTTTCCTTGGGGAAAACATCGATTTAATTTAAACAATAAATGATACCACCAGTTGCAGTGAGAGATACAGGAGGTTCTTAAATGTACCTTCTCCCCAAATGTCTTTTCTTCCCCTGCCCACTTCTGCTATCTGCTTCCCCCTCAGAGTCCTCCCCTGTGGCAATGTAGTGTCCCTCCCATGGTAAACAGTCCTCCAGAAACTTCTTCAACTAGCATGGGTGTCTCCTGTGGGCTGTGGTTCTCCTAGTGATGAACAGCTCCAGTGTTTTTCCATCTGTTTAATGGCTTTTTTCAGGTTCCATCCCATGTTCATCATGCTCTTATCCATGAGCTTGGAGGGAGCTTTTGCAAGTCTTCTTACATGGGTCATGGGGCCATGCCAGCAGCTCCCTTCCATAATACTGAAACCCTGAAACCCTGCCTGTTGGTTCACCTGTTTATTTAATAGTAGTTCTGTGTATCTTCTGCAGGCTCAAAGAATCCTTGAGCAAGATAATTTGTGTATGGCATCACCGCAGTAGTTTTCTTAGCTTCTTTTTGAGTGTTGTGTCACCCACCAGGTCAGCGTCAACTACCTTAATGATCTGTCCAAAACAAAAATCTCTTTTACACCCCCCACGGTCTCACTAGCACTGACTCTCTCCAGATTCACCACAGCCCCATCAGCCACACCATTTAACCATATTAAACCTTCAAGCACAGATGAAGCTAGCTGTAAGCAGGGTTGTTTTTTCTGCTTTGTTAGAACAAGACCTTCTTCAAAGCTCACTTTTAATGTGCTTTTGACGAAACTGACAATACCTTAAAGCCAAGCCTGAAGAACTGGCTTAGCTCCTTCTGCCAACGGCAAATAGGCATCAGTGCTGAAAGGACTGTGCTTCAGTGCCTTCTTCACCATAAAACTAAAGACAGATTGAAAAAGTGCCTGGGGTAGCTCTCATCTTTTCCAGAGGAGAGCACCTTCAAATCCCTAATGATTCTATGATCATGGTTCCTATGGCAATGTTGTATGTTACATGTTTATCTGAGCCCTGTTTGGAAGAAACTACAGGAGCAATATGTCTTGCTTTGATTCCCTGTACAAAAACATACTTTAGCCTTAGATCTCAGAAAATAAAGAAGCTGAATCTAGGACCACTCTCTTCTCCATGAACAAAGAATGTAGGGACAATGAGAGGAAAAAAAGAAAATATTTCTGAAAATAACTGACTTAGCAACCAAACTGTCGCTAAGCACCATATCTTTGTGTCTTTTAAATACTTCTGAGGACTGTGACTCCACCATCTCCCTGGACAGCCTGTTCCAGTGTTTGATAAGCCTTTCAGTGAAGCAATCTTTCATAATGTCTAATTAAACCTCCCCTGGCAGAAGTTGAGGCCATTTCCTCTCATCCTGTTGCTTGTTACTTGGGAGAACAATTTTTGCCTAAGCAATTTCTTTCACTGAGATATTTTACACAGTCATTAAACAGTAGACTACTAAGTACATGTGATAGCACTGCTTTCTGACCAACTAGTGATTGTATACTAATTTAAGTTTACAAGTCTGACAAAATCTTTATGTGTATAGTGGTGGCTTATGAAACTTGCAGTAGGATGAGTACTCAGCTGGCATCCATTGTAAGCTTTTAATGCCTGAACAAAAGGGAAATTGTCTCACATAGAGAGGATTCTTATTCAGCAGGGTAAATGTTATCCACATTTTCTAAGTACTGCTGTAGAATTAGTTTTATAGACTGGAATCATTACAAGTATTCGGTGGAAGGGACCTCCAAAATTCATCTAGTCCAACTGTTGACAACAAGCAGAAACACCTATAACTAAACCAGATTGCTCAGAGCCCCATCAAGGCTGACCTTGAATGTCTCCAGGGATGGAGCTCCCACCACCTCCCAGAGCAGCCCATTTCAGTGATCAACCACCCTCACATTGAAGAACCTTTTTCTAATATCCAGCCTAAGTCTATCCACCACCTGTCTAGGTTTCTTGTTCCTATGATCCATCACGCTCACATTAAAGAACTCTTTTCTAATGCCCAGCCTAAATCTACCATTTTCTAGCTTAAAACTATGACCTCTAGTCCTACCGTTGCATGCCTTTGTGAACAGCTCTTCCTCAGCCTTCTAATAGGCCCCTTTCAGGTACTGGAAAGTCACTACCAGTGTCTGGTTTAAATTATGGTGTTTTGTTTCACTAAAATTAATACATTTCAGGCTACAGCAAAAGAAATAATCTGAATATCTACTATAAAATATAAAGTTTGTGTAGCAGCAGCACTTGCAACCTGTAATAGGATATTATCTTTTAGTATGTACTGTCATAAAATATGTGGCTTGTGTTGCTCCAACCAACACATTTCCATTAAAACATCTAGTTTTTATTTTCTGGCTTTAAAATTTCCACTTCACTGCTATTTTTTAAAGTAAGATTGTGTTTCACAACTTTCTTAAAAACGTATATGATATCACACATTTCTTTTCGAGCAGGATAGTTTTTTGCAACTGGTCTGAAAGAAAACTGCTTTACAGGTTTCAACAGGATACAGGGTAAACAATGAATTTTTTCAAGTGAAATGCAAATTGAAAAATAGCTGCAGTTGCCAAACCATCCAGTGGAACATCCATTAAGTCCATCTTCAACCAGACTTCAAAAGTGCTTTTTGTGCATGTGTACTATTACCTTTTGACCTTCTAGCCAGTTCTACTCAGCAACCTTTACACCATGCTAGTTATCTCCTTTTCCCACCTGATCCTCATTGGAAGCAACTTTCTTCCTGTTTTGTAAGAGAATTAGGAAATCATCTAGTCTGATGCAGTCTAAGACACTCACTGCCAATAAAACAGTCTAGCTGCAAAATATTTGGGACGTTGAAATATGCCAAGAAAAACATTACAGAAAAACCTGAAGTGACAAAAAATGTAAGGAAAATAACATAACCCTGCAAATCAAACTGCTTTATGGAGCTTTCTCGGCTTCTCACCTTTTCTTCCTCTTTCTTTATATACCCAGTATGTGACATGCAGTAATTTCAAATCAAGCCCTGTTTTCAGGGGTAAGATACCTGTAATCTGCTGTAGTAGATTTAACTGACCTCTTGCAGAAACCTCTGAATTTCTGCCGCCTGCTGTGTCAATGTTTGTATGAATGTATGTATGTGTGTTGATATGAATCCATCAAACATACCCCTTCTTATGCCTCCTGGATCATATTCAAGGGCTGCCAGAGCACAAAATAAGCACATTCACACCACCGAAGATTATCGGCTGGAAGGCATTCCCGTGAAAGCAGCCTGCAGCCTGCCTGCACTGCAGCCACATCAACTGAGAGCACGTGGAAAATGGACTGGCGAAATTTACAGCCAGGCACAAAGTTGTGCCTTTACTGTGGGATGGCAAGTGGCATTTATCTCTGTATATATATCAGTACAAAGGAAATAAAGCCCATTAAAATACTGGTATACAACATGGACTTCCACTTGTGTAGTGTCATGGTTTTGAAAGGCCTCAATATGTCCAGTGCTTGCACTCTTAAGCACGCTGACTGGCTCTCAGGTAGAATTTACCAGGCAACAAAGCATCTTTGCTTTGCTGGGAAAAAGGAAAGATTTGATTGGACCCGCACCCAACAGAAAGAAAGGAAAAACCCTACACAAGTAAAGAAGCAAACAGAAACAATGTCACAGCACCACTACACACATTCTGAGAAGATGAGAGAGAACTACACAGTGGTCTTCGGCTTCAGACAGATGCCCCTCAGGGGAGAGGCATACACTGCAGACAAAAGGATGCCAAGACCATCCTGGGGCAGAGGCTTCCTCCTGGGTTCTGCTGGGCTCAGTGGCTCCAAACCAACTACACTTCCTCTCTTTCCACTTTTTGTTGAGGTCGGACGTCTTCTGGGCACCATGAGACATGGCCTGCAGATGGGCTGGCAGACAGGCTGAGATGAACCAGCATACTTTCAGACAGCAGCAGGTGTTCGGATGCAACAGTGTAAGTACACTTCACCCACAGCCTCTTGGCAATTTGACAAAGGTTTAAGACTCACAAGTCCCTTTGGCTCTTTTGGCACACACAATCCAGCCAAGCAATGAAGGAAAACATCAAACACCCCTTGGCCTTCTTTCTCCCACTTACTTCAGCATTTCCCAGTTTCTCAGTCACAGATGTGTACATCAACCACATTTGGATAAACGCAGGGCAGCAAAACCCAGTGCTAGTGGAGCAGACAGGAAACATTTTCATAAGTTACTTACAGCACCTAGACCCAGGGAGCACATTAGAAAGTTTTATTGCTTTGACTACAAAAGTCCTACAGCCCTCTCAGGCTGTAGTAGTGAAATAAAGAGTCTACCGTGGGTAGAAAGAAACCCTCCTATTGGCTGTGGCACAAAATGCTCATAATCTTTTGTCGTTACCCACATGAAACCCACCTTACTGCACTCACTCAAAAATACCTGGAATAATCTCGTTATTGCAACAGAACTGAGCCTACTTCTGAATGGTCCCATTTTGATTTGCTCTCTGTGAAGAATACAGATTTTACAACAAAACTAACCAAGGTCTGGTTAATTGCTCCATTGTTTAAAATATTCAGAAACACAATTAATAATGTTCCAAATAAAGAAGTAATAGACAAGTAAAATTCTGCTTATGGAGTTCACGATGCCCTGTGAATAACTAGTGTGTGTACTCTCCAAGAGAATATTTGTAGGCTAATTCTAATGTTTGGTTTTTACATTAGAGGTAGCAGCATTTGGATCTAAAACTTGTTTGCAGCAAACACCTCTGAATTTCAAATGTCTAAGTATCTTCTTGGAGAACTCAGTATTTTTGTTCCTTTCATTGCGGCTTGCTCAGGACTGTAGGAACTCAAAAAGAGGTCCTGTATCCTGTTTCTGGCTCAAGTGCTTTCATGGTTAGCAAACACATGCAAGAAAGGGGACAGGCTGGGATTTATCTTTCCTCTGTTACGTGTTTCCTTCCTTCTATAAAATCACTCAGGCAAAATTTGCACCCAGGCCACTGTCATCCGCCATTCCAGATGACGACAAAATTCTTAAGGAGTTTTACTCAGATTTGGACCTACAACATTGACTACAGGTGCAGTTTTGCTTTTTCTTAGTTACAAAGTAGTCTGGGTTGGAAAGGACCTTTAGAGATCATCTAGTCCAATCACCCCTTACAATGAGTAGGGGTATCTTCAGCCAGATCAAGTTACTCAGAGCCCCATCCAACCTGGCCTTGAATGTTTCCCGGGATGGGGCATCTGCCACCTTTTGGGACTAACAGTTCCCTTTTCTTTGTTGTGGAACCAGAGAGAGAGAAAAGTTATCAGAAAAGGCATTACACATTCCAGATGTCCACACAGCCCAATACAACAATTTCAGCATAGTCATTGAATTGTTTACATTGGAAAAGACCTTTAAGATCAAGTCCAACCATAAACCTAACTGTACCAAGTCCACCATTAAACCTTGTTCCTAAGCTCCGTATCTACATGACTTATAAATACATCCAGGGATGGCAACTCAACCACTTCCCCGGACAGCCAGTTCTAATGGCTGATCATCCCTTCAATAAAGAATTTTTTGCTAATGTCCAGCCTAGACTTCCCCTGGCACAGCTTGAGGCCATTTCCTCTCATCCTATCACTGGTGACTTGGGGGAAAAGACCAATCCCCATCTCTCTACAATTCTGTTCAAGTAGTTGCAGACAGCAGTAAGGTCTCCCCCCAGCCCCCTCTTCTTCAGAACTGCTGCATATATATTAGAAATGCAAACCACCATGGCAACAATGGCTAAGGCCAGAGAAGTCACAACCATGGAATTTTGTTTCTTCCAAATAATTTCAAACTTTATGAGAAAGAATAATATGACTTCAGTTGATGTAAGCTTAGAGGAAGAAAGGAAGGATAAAGTGAGGTGGAGGAACTACAGAGAAAGGAAAATCAATTCAAGACAAGTTGAGGAAAAGTATTAAATCAATCACATGTTAACAAGGAGGGTCCCTGAAAGAGATGGAACCTGATAGAAGACATCATCAGTATATAAAGATTTTTGGCGACTGAGAAATGGCACAACACACAGAACAGTAAACCCCAGAGGAATGCTGCACGTTCATTCCAAAACTTCTGAAGTGAGGATTTCCTCTGCCAAGTGACCTTATTATGGCCTTGCCTCCTCGTACTACCACAGCCAAACCCTGAAATCTCTTGCTTCTTTACTCCAGGATCCTGAAGTCTACGAGCATTGTATTGCTACAGGAACCAATCACAGCAGATGAGGCTAATTAACCAAGATATCTCCTATGGCAAAATGCTCATCCTATGCAGGTTCCATTTTTTCTGCCGCAGCAGTACAACAACAGTCACAGGAAAGGGAAATGACTGAGACCACAGGTAGCTCTGAGGACAAGCACTGTAGGGGTACTGCTGAAGGCTGCTCTTGGAACAGTTTGGTATAGCAAATGACATTCAGATTCTTCCTGCATAGTCAGGAAGAGCTAGTCTTCTCTTCCTTTGCCCCAATCACAGTGGAGTCCTGTAACGTCCCTTTTTAGCTCCAGCTTTCTGCCAATGTGGTGAGGTCTCAGTGGATCCAGAAACATGAAAACAAAGATACCTGTACAGCCAACCTGCAGCAAGGCAGAGTGTAGTTGAGTTGTGAAGTTTATCAAAGTAAGGAAAAAACAGGGTTAAGATATGTAATATTTAATGTCATACACTCTGCTCTTCCGTTTGTCCTTTCAGCTAATTAACTATTTGGCAGCTACTTAACAGGAGTGTGGGCTGCTAGCTCAAAAATTTCAACAATCTTACAGCAGTAAAAGCTTTGAAACAGTTTGCTTTTGATCAGTCTTGCTAGCATCAAGTCATCTCTGCCAAGAACAGCAGCTGGAAGTTTTAGATTAAAAAAGGGTATGAATCAAACTACTATTACTGGTTCTTTCACTGCATTGGCAACAACTTCTTGACAGAGGTGACCAAAGGCTTCACAAGAAGGTGTATGGCTGTCCTGATCCTTATAATATTGGAAAAAATGTGTGGGAATGTGAAGGTCTTCACTGTGGTGATCTTGAGATGGGAAGAAAGGCAAACAGTGAGAACAGTTTGCCCATTTTCCTGGGCAACCCATTCCAGGCTGTCACCACTCTCATGGAGTTGTTCAATCCGATGTGAAGTAATCAAACAAAGACAGCAGGAAGCCTGTATGGACATCCAGGGAGCTTCTGCCTAAAGCCGGCTATGAACAGAAGGTATAGAAGAAAGGATAGCAGGGATAGGTGACCCGGGAGGAATAAAGAGATGCTCTCCAATCACTCATGGATGAGATTAGTCAAGCAAAAGCCCACCTGGATTTGCAGACAGCAAGAAAAGTTTCCACAGGCACATTAGATAAAAGAGGATGTGGAAAAGTCTGAGGTGCCTAATGCTTTCTTTGCCTCCATTACATGTAATGCCATGCCATTACAAGACTACCCTCCATTACCTTTGAAAATGTTGATTTGGAGAAGTTTCTGAGGGCTGAAAGAGAGCAAATGTCAACCCTGTCTTTAAGAGAAGAGAGGGTATGTGGGGAATTACCGGCTGGTCATCCTCATCTCAGTTCCTGTAGAGCAACCAATCCTGGAAGTCCTTCTTTAATGATCTAGATGATGGAGTACAGCAGTTTTGCAGACTAGATGGTCTGGCGAAAGGCAAGTAGGACTTTCATGATGTTCAGCACAGGAAAATGCACCAGCTGGGACCAGTGGGCCAGAAAGCAGTTCTACAGAGAAGAATCTAAGGACAACATGTTGACTACTCATCAGCAACTCACCTGCACAGTAAAGACGGACAATGGCATCCTGGGGTGCATTAGGGAAAGCACCACCAGCAGGCAGGGTCAAGCAATCCTTCCCTTCCACTCAGCAGCACTGAGACACATCTAGTGCTGACTCCAGGCCTAGGTTCCCCAATACAAAAGACACATGGACATACTGACGTTTCTCCAGCAAAGGGCTAGAAAGATCAAGGACTACAGCAGTCATCATACAACAAGAGGCTGAGAGATCAGGTAATGTTTAGCTTAGAGGAAGTCTTCGGAGGGATATTACGGAATTCTACAGATACTTAATGAAAAATAAAGAAGAGAATGGAGCTGGACTCTAATCAGTGGTTCCCAATAAGAGGACAAAAGGTGCAAGGCACAGACCAAAACACATTAAATTCCATCTGAACACATCCTGGCACAAACTGTCTCACGGATGGGTACCTCTCCAAAGAGAAAATGTAATAATTTAGCTGTGCTGGCAGGTGAATTTACTGGTATTTTATGATTTAGCTCAAACCAAATATTTTGCTGCAATTAGTCACTCTTCTACTGTTTTCAGTAATTTGGTCTCAGATTCAGCATTTTTGCAAACTGCTAAAGTAAGTCAGAGCTACCAACTTGTGGTGCTCCAAATTTTCTCTTATTCCCCCCTAGGTTAGACTATAACTTACTTTAAGATGGTGACAGTAGTTACTAAGATACACTGCCTTTCATTAAACAGATGAGATTACACACAGTTCTATTTACTGTTTAATGAACATTATTAAAATCTCCCCACCTTTCATTTACTTTTATCTTTCTCTCACTCAGATCCAAGGTTGTGCTATTGCTATTTTTTCATCACATCTCTTTCCGTCCAGCTGAATCCAGTAATTCTTCCTCTCTGCCACCTGCTGCCTCTTTCTCTGTTGCTGGGACCACAAAACCCTGTCTTGGTCAGCCCTTGCCTTATGTAACTTGAAATTATTTTCCCTCTCATTGGAGTCCCTAAATTCCTCTTTCTCCTTCTCCTCCATCATGCTGGAAGTACATCTTTATATTGCTGAGTACAAAAAACGCCCGAGGTTCTGCAAAACAGAATTACCATCCAAGTAAGTAGTAGTGCAATCACAGTGAAAAAGAAGGGAATCTGGTCATTTTCAGAACTGACAAAACTGTTAATTGAACAACAGTCACAGAAGAGTCCACACCTCTGTGACAGCACCTAGACACCATGATAAGATGAGAAGCATTAATAACAGTTTTTCCTCTGGCAGATGTTAGGCTCTGGAATGGGCTGCTCAGGGAAGCGGTGGAATTGCCATCTCTGGAGGTGTTTTAAAAATTAGCAGATACAGAACTTGTGGTCATAGTCTAGTGGTTAGGGAGATGCTGGGATGAAGATCGGACTTGATGGTCACGGAGGTCTTTTCCAGCTGTAATAATTCTATTATTCTATGCATGGTCTATTCACAAAAGATTTATACCTTTGTATAAGTTCATATATGTTTGCTATCTCCCAAGCATTCATCTCTCATGTTAATAATAAAAGACCTCAAGAAATAGAGCACACTATGACACTATGGCTACAGTCCTTCCCCAAATACAACAGTTACAGAGCAATTAACTGGTGGAAATCACCGATTGCTACAGTTTATCAATATTACCAGTTAAAACAGAAGAGAGATGGTGAGTGGATTTGGGGTTAGGCTAGATCTGGAAGTCTCCTGCTTGACAGCTAATCAACACCATGCACAGACAGCCCTTTTCTCCAGACATAACTACTGTTTCTGAAGTCCAGGACAAAGTCAATGCTAAGCTTTTAAAAGAAGTCATTTGTTCACAGACTGCCTTCACAACAGCAGACTGTAGTCTCCTGCAGCTGGCATCCTAATGACTTTCTGGTAAAAGCAGAAGCATGCTTCTTTGCAGCTCCAATTTGCTTCTCTTGGGGCTTCTCACCACATCTTGGAAGGCATCTGGCTTCTGTACATCTTACTCTTTGAAGTGCAAGCCCTTGCCCCAGAAGCTTAGCAAACGGTACTATAACAGGTTAGAAGACCATTTGATTGGTAAAAAATTATTTCATCATCAGAGAACAGGCAAGACATTGTAGAAGTTCTTGGGCTGCCTTTCAGAATGCTTTTTCATGCAGTCTAGAAGTGTGAACTAAACATCGTAATCCAGAGCACATCTGTGCTTGGCCATATGTAATTCACTGCTTAGGAGCTCAATATCCTGAACCTACAGGAGTTTGATCTGTAAGAAAGAAATATTTTTTAGAAGTTTATAAGAAGAACTAAAGCCTTAAAATATCTTTTAGTTTATGGGAATATTTAACAGCAAGGTAGAACACTGTACGATAACATCAGCACCTCACTAATGTAATGTGATTTCATTACAGGCAGTTTTATTAAGAAGCTCGAAAGTGCAGTGCGTCTTGTTCACAATTATGTATGAAGACAGCAATACAGCATTACTCTTTATTGTGTACTAAGTGCCATAGCAGTTTTTGACAGAAGTGTTGAAAGAATTCAGAACAATTTCTTTTGCTGTAATGTTATATAAATTGCACTAAAACTTGACAACCACAACGAATACACTGCAAAGGGGCAAGTTGCACTAAGCCAACTTGACAAGTCATACAAGTGACCACACTGTTCCCAAGGAAGCAAAGCTTTCAAACAAGTCACATGCAAGAAGTGTTTATGTTCTTCTTCAGAACACAGTATTTTAGCTAGAATTGCAGTATCATTCCAAAAGCAGAAAAATGCTGATGTTCATATCCCCAATATCCTTCTCATATCTATGTCAGGATGTCTCTTCTCCCTTTGCACTCCAGAAATTTTAAGTCAGTGATCTTCTGTTACAATCCAACAGAAACTTCATCCAGCTCATGAATTAGACAAGCATTTCTGCTTCATTAACATTTGTTTTAGTTTCCTCTTCACTGCACACTTCACTCACCGTTTTGCGGTAAGTGGAGCATAAGTATTGCAAAGCCTAAACAAACTTCCATGGTAAGTCCTTACTGCAAAATTGCTGGACTTGCAATGATTACCTTTCAAATACAGTGAGCACCGGTATCATCTGCTGACACAAGAAATATTGCAGAAGACAGCCAGATTTTACACCCGACATGTTGTAGGAAGGACACAATCAGCTTCTACAGCACAAACGCTTCCTTTTGGAGGTAAAAACCCAAAGAGCTGAAAAATCAGTAGAATGTAAAGGCACAAGTCACAACAATATGCTTTAAAAGCGGGGGTGAAAAAGAAAATGGGTGAACCCCTTCTCTGGGAGCATGTGCATGTGCGTACATGACATCGCTAACAGCGTGCAGCTGTGAACAGTGGGAGAGACCGGACAGAGGATTGGTGTCAGGTGGGGAAATACACTTTTGCAAAGCTTAGTGTACAGCCCTTTGGCCTCAGACATGCTCTGTACAACTCCTCATACAACAGCAATATTCTCTGAGCACGTCTCTGCTTCGCAACCCCTCTCCCCTGCTCCCTAACTGAAATTTTCCCAACCTTTACTACAGCATTCAGAAACAAGTGGCTTTCCTTTCTGTCATACTGCTGACAGTATTTGAAGGTCAAGGCCTCTTTCTTTGGTTATACTGTTATCTGAAATGAAGATATTGCAGGTAAAACAAGTAAGTCAATACACTACTGTATTCGGAGAACAACGCAACTGAATATGCTCAACATTACATTGAATTGTCACCCACCCTCTCTCTATCCCCAAGAAAATTTTCAAAATCATACAAGGCACAAATGGCTAACGTGTTTCAGCAAGGTCCTGTCTCCTCCTCGCTGTTCCTCTTTTGGCCCTTGTTTAACAATCTTCCGCGGCTTTAGGTGATGACCGTAGGTCCCTTTCGCCCCGTCCTCTCGTGAATCTGAGATATTTTCAGTGCAATTGCTATAAGAGGACTCAGCACAGCCTGAAGAGGAAGAAATACACTGAATTACATAAAGCAGAAATATCAACAGACATTTTATATTTACAAATCTACCTTTAAACCTCAGTACTATTTACTATTAACTACTACTATTAATGATTCACTAATAACAGTAAACAATTTAATAATAATCAACACTGACATCGTGTCTCAATTGTTGTACTTGATGAAGCGTCTTGCGGACAATACGTTTTGTGAAGTGTTACACTGAGTGCACCTAAGCTCTGCAGAAAGGAGAAACCACAAAGTACACAATGCTGATACTGTTTCTAGGTGACAGGAATTGTGGAGCTCTTGTGAAATCTGCTGTACCAAACAATCCAAAGATCACAAGACCGGAATTACTTCTGTACTGATGAGTGGAAGCCACGTAGATGAGATTTTCTTCCCGTACAAACTGAACTGCAAAGCTTACAGTCAGAAGGTTCTGTAACAATTACTTCAACAGAAATTTGAGTAATACCACCTGCAATTGTATTAAATAGGATAAATTCCAACAGAAGTATGATGAACTTTCAGGTTTAAGGCCTCAGACCTTATCAAATGAGTGTATGCATGAAACTGCCAAGATGGGTAAGTGCAGACAAAAGCTATGGTTCCTGTGCGACTCGGTCTAGGTGATCCTGCTGTTGCAGAGGGATTGGACTACATGATCTTTTGAGGTCGCTTCCAATCCCTAATGATTCTATGTTTCTATGATTCTATAATATTACCATATGAAAGCAAGTAAATTATTTTTCAATTGTGAACTGAATCTAAGTTATATGCAGAGATAAACTGACAGGGTTGAGGGTTTTTGTGTGCAAACCTAAATTTCAGAGAGTCATATATTTGATTACCAAACTAGTAAGGTAGTTTTCTGAGCCTGAAGACTTCCCCCTTCTACCTCTTTCAAACAACCTGCACTACATCTTTAAACCTGTTAGGTTTAAAAAATGAATTAGAAAAAACCTGCGCCTGGGAAGATCACAGAACAGATTCTCCAAGAAGCTATGTGAAGGCACACAAAGGACAGGGAGGTGATTCAAGATAGGCAGTACAGTTTCACCACCAGTAAGTCCTGCCTGACCAACCTAGTCGGCTTCTACAATGGAGTGACTACATGGGTGGACGGAGAAAATGCTACGCATGTCATCTATCTGGACTTCTGTGAAGCCTTTGATGTGGTTCCCCACAACATCTTTCTCTCTAAATTGGAGATGTGGGTTGTTTGATGGATGGTCACATCCACAGAGTAGTGGTCAATGGCTTGATGTCCAGATGGTGACTGGTGATGAATAGTGTCCCTCAAAGAGTCCATATTTGGACCAGTGCTGTTTAATATGTTTGTAACTGAGAAAAACAGTGGGATCAAGTACATTCTCAATGTTTGCAGATGACATCAAGCTGACAGGTGCAGTTGATATGATAGAAGGACCTGGACAAGGTAGAAAAGTGAGTCCATATGAACCTTATGAGGTTCAATAAGGCCAAGTGCAACGTTCTATATCTGGGCATTCCATACAAATTGGGAGATAAAGGAATTGAGAACAATCCTGTGAAGATGGGTTTGGAAGTACTAGTGGATAAAAGGCTCAAGAGGCTGGACATGACCTAACAATGTGTTCTCACAGTCCAGAAAGCCAAGAAATGTGGCCAAAAGGTCAAAAGATGTGATCCTGCTGTTCACCTCTGTTATGGTGAGATCTCATCTGGAATATTGCTTCCAGTCCTCAGACCCCTCCAACACAAGAAGGACATGAACCTGTTGGAAAGGGTCCAGAGCAGGACTACATCTCTCCTATGAGGACAAGCTGAGAGAGTGGGGCATGTTCAGCCCTGAGAAAAGAAGGCTCTGTACAGAAGTTATTGTGGCCTTTAAGTACTCACAGGGGGAGCTATAAGTAAGATGGGGATAGAACAAGGGATTGTGGTTTTTAAACTGAAAGAAAGTAGATTTAGACTGGATATAAGAAAGAAAACTTTTAGTGGATATAAGGAAGAAGTTTTTTGTGGTGAAGTGCTGGAACGGAGAGGTCATGGAGATGCTATCCTTGGAGACACTGAAGGTCAGGCTGGATGGGGCTCTGAACAACCAGATGTAGTTAAAGTTGTCCCTGCTTACCACTGTGGAAGCTGGACTAGATGAACTTTATGGGTCTCTTCCAACTCAAAGCATGCCGTGATTCCACAAAAACAGTCATTCTGGAGATCTTAAATTTACAACTATCTTGTTTATAATCTTAATATAATCAATACTTAGAATCTGTTTCAGCCACCTAACAGCTTGTGACAGTATGATGAGTTTGTTTTTTTCACATAAATAGTCAGACTATTAAATCAAAAGAGTGAGGAGATTAACTGTGCAGGCAGAGCATTCATGGAATCATTCCATGAAAGACGTTGGAGTCAAGCGAGTTTACAATCAAACTTAGTTATGCGCCAGTATGAGTAGCCTGACATGTTATTATTCAGAAAGTTCCATATTTGTAGATATCTATCAACTAAATAATCAATGAAGCAGAATATAAGTCCGTTAAAGTCAAACATTCTCAGAGAAGATTAATATGCAGAGCACAAATTTGTATGTGTGCAAAAGTAAACAGTAAAATGTGCCAAATTACAAGGTCTGCCCTGTATCATTCCTTCTCTCTCGTGACGTGGATTAAGGAGAACTGAAAAAAGATCAAAGTGTCTGAATGCCCTCTGACACATCCCTAGGAAACCTCCTCCTTATTTATCTAACAAGCATAAGAAAATGTAAAAGGCACCACTACTGACCAGCTCTACTAGACAGTGCTGTCTTAAACAAGAATACACTCTGAAGAAAAAGAAAACCCAAATAGGACTCTACATACTGCTTTGAATAAAACACAAAATCAAATGAGTTTATGTGACACTCATCTGCGTAAACAATGTAGCTCTTCTCTTTTGCCATGTTATTCCAGTTACTACTAAGTAGTCTACTTGTTACAGTCATGCTTCTCAACAAAGCCCTAGTTCAATTTTGTCCTCTTGCACCAACAACATTTAACTATCTTCACCCTGCTAACGTAAAAATATCCAAAAGTAAACTTTCTTCAGAAAGAGTAACAAGCAACTAGAGATGTATATGCCTTTAAAAAACTCCTTCACCTTTCCAATGAATAGAATCATAGAATTATTAGGGGTTGGTAGGGACCTCGCAAGATCATCTAGTCCAATCCGCCTGCAACAGCAGGATCACCTAGACCAAGTCACACAGGAACACATCCAGGCGGGTCTTAAACATCTCCAGTGAAGGAGACTCCACAACCTCCCTGGGCAGCCCCCTCCAGTGCTCCATCACCCTCACTGTGAAAAAGTTCATTCTCATATTGATGTGGAACCTCCTATGTTCCAGCTTACAACCATTTCCCCTCATCCTATCACTAGATGAATAGTTTATAATTCAGCTAGAAAATACAGATCTCAACCAGCAATCATTTTGGTTGCATGACTCTAGAAAAGCTTCTACATCTTTCTACTCAAAATATTGGAAAACTGCTATTGACACATCAACCCAAAATGGCAATTGCAATCATTCTCCGTGTCAACTCTTGGAAGATATCTCTTGGGAGATATGTTGTTATCCTTTAGATAAAATTAAAGAACTGAAAATTAAGAGAACTTATTTAAATGAGCGTTTTGCTTTAGTAATAACAGAAGTTGCCATTTGAAAAAAGTAAAACAGGTAGGAATGACTATTTGTGCCAGGAAAAGTAATAAACCAAGGAGATATCAAACAGATCAAAAACTCTGCTTTTATTAAAAACTCTGTACCAGATCTTTTCTCTCTGTGATCACAGGATCATAGGATGTTAGGGGTTAGAAGGGACCCAAAGAGATCATCAAGTCCAACCCCCCTGACGGAGCAGGACAAAACTATCTAACACAGATCACAGAGGAACGCATCCAGGCAGGCCCTGAAATTCCCCAGAGAAGGAGACTCCACGACCTCCCTGGGGAGCCTGTTCCAGTGCTCTGTGACCCTCACAGTAAAGAAGTTCCCCCTTGTGTTGAGGCGGAACCTCCTCTGCTGCAACTTACACCCATTGCTCCTTGTCCTATCACAGGAAGCAAGTGAAAAGAGCCTGTCCCCCCCCTCCTGGCCAGCCTTCAGATACTTACAAACATTTATCAAATCTCCCCTAAGTCTTCTCTTCTC
>VXBP01002246.1:0-37132 GCA_013400115.1 Rhinopomastus cyanomelas | reverse complement strand
TGAGCAGACACTCTGTGCCCTCATCAATGTCATTGATGAAGATGTTGAACAAGACCGGTCCCAGCACCGATCCCTGGGGGACACCACTAGTCACAGCTCTCCAGCTGTGATCTTGAAACAAAACTCTAAACAGCTACCTTTCTTCCAGTCAGCATCTCAAGTAATATTTGCCCCATACGCATTCAGTTTCTCAAAGGCTCAGGCAGGGCTGAAATGCAGCTGCTTTCAGGATGAAAGCTCAACATGTGTCTGGAGCGTGGACTTAGAAAATGTTTTTCTCGTAACAGATGAATAAATCACAGAATCACACAGAATCACAGAACATTAGGGACAGAACAATATTGTTCTTGCTCTTTTACCTCATCTACTCTCTGAGTTGGCCATCTAGTAGCTTCACATGGATTCCTGTGCCTTCTGGTTTTGTAATCTGATACTTCTAGTAAACTTTGACTTTCATGTAGACCTATGATGTATGTCTCCTTAATTTGACCCCAAGTGAATCACAGAACATTAGGGACTGGAAAGCACAGCAAAAGATCATCCACTCCAATCCCCCTGCCAGTATAACCTAGATCAGGTCACACAGGAACATGTCCAGGTGGGTTTTAAACACCTCCAGAGAAGGAGACTCCACAACCCCCTGGGCACCCTGTTCTATTGCTCTATCCCCTGGACATATTCTTAGGCAGCATATTCCTACTTCATCACTTCACTGTGAGGAAGTTCCTGTATTTATGTGGAACCTCCTCTGTTCCAGCTCACACCCATTGCCCCTTTTCCTATCATTAGATGATACTGAGAAGAGCCTGGCTCCATCCTACTGACACCCACCCTTTACGTATTTATAAACATTAATGAGTCATCCCTCAGTCTCCTTTAACCTTAATCACTCCCTTCTCTTCACCAATGAGACGTGACAGCTGGGAGGCAGGAAACATCAAGAAACATTTTGTTTTCTGAGGGTGATGTAGCAATGGTACAGGTTGCTCAGTGAACTGGTGGATTCCCCATCATTGGTGATCACCCTGGATATATTCCTAGGCAACCAGTTGCTCTGGGAAGTTCCACACAGCCCATTTTTTTGAAAATTAGATACTTGTTCTCAGCCCTCAGCCTCAGTTACCAGAATCACAGAATCACAGAATCATAGAATCACTACGGATTGGAAGTGACCTCGAAAGATCATCTAGTCCAATCCCCCTGACACAGCAGGATCACCCAGACCAAGCTGCACAGGAACACCTACGTGTCAACAAACACCTTGCAAAAACTTACTATTTATAGCAATTATGCTACAACTTGCCAACTGTTATCAAAAATTTCATGCGGTTCTGAGGCAAAATCATCTGTCCAAATTTTGCCTGGAAAGTTCATCAATCTCTTCAGTCTATTTCCCAGCCTGTACTGAACTTCAGTCTTTTTAGGAAAAACAATTGTAGGTGAGTTTAACATAGCCTAGGCATGGACATTTTCCATAGGTCTCAAATTCACTTTTCCCAGTCCAATACAATTCTCAAAAACAAGTTGTTCCATCTGTCTCACCAGTAAAAAGAATTTTGCAAATTTATCTGATAAAAATGAAAAATAAAAACCTCAGAGAATGGTAACACCTTCACATATGATCCAAACATTTTAGTGAGCTCCAGGAAACTACAACTCTCTTTTATAGTTTCCACTCTTTTTTAGTCTTCTGTTACTGTATCAATCCTCATTCTACATTCAGCATCACGTCTACCACCATTATTTTGGGTTCTCTCAGCTTTATATATACCCAAGTGAATATCCAGGGTGAAGCACCAGGAACACAGGGTTAATTATTTGTTTCTATGTCAATACATTTAAAGCAATTTAAAACATTTTAGAACATTTGTGGCCTGTATTCTGGGATAATAGGGAAAGGTAATGGAAGATCATCCAAAAAAGCCGGTCTTAGGAGAGAGCACTACTGCAGACACAGACCCACTGTCAATGGGCCAAACTGGTGACCGTTAGGTAGCCATTTAGCACCTGAACTACTAATAATCATAGGATCATAGGATCATAGGATCATAGGATCATAGGATGTTAGGGGTTAGAAGGGACCCAAAGAGATCATCAAGTCCAACCCCCCTGACGGAGCAGGACAAAACTATCTAACACAGATCACAGAGGAACACATCCAGGCGGGCCTTGAAAGTCCCCAGAGAAGGAGACTCCACGACCTCCCTGGGGAGTCTGTTCCAGTGCTCCGTGACCCTCACAGTAAAGAAGTTCCCCCTTGTGTTGAGGCAGAACCTCCTCTGCTGCAACTTACAGCCATTGCTCCTTGTCCTGTCACAGGGAGCAAGTGAAAAGAGCCTGTCCCCCCCTTCCTGGCCAGCCTTCAGGTACTTATAAACATTTATCAAATCTCCCCTAAGTCTTCTCTTCTCCAGACTAAAAAGCCCCAAGTCCCTCAGCCTCTCCTCATAAGCCATGCCCTCCTGTCCCCTAATCATCCTCGTAGCCCTCCGCTGGACCCTCTCCAGTAGATCCTTGTCCCTCTTCAACTGGGGGGCCCAAAACTGAACACAGTCCTCAAGATGAGGCCTCACCAGGGCAGAGTAGAGGGGGAGAAGAACTTCCCTCGATCTGCTGGACACACTCCTCCTAATACACCCCAGGATCCCATTGGCCTTCTTGGCCACCAGGGCACATTGCTGTGCCATGGTTAACCTGTTGTCCACCAGGACCCCCAGGTCCCTCTCCACAGGACTGCTTTCCAGTAGATCACCTCCCAGCCTGTACTGGTGGAGTTTGTTATTCCTCCCCAGATGCAGGACTCTGCACTTGTCCCTGTTGAACCTCATCTGGTTTCTCTGTGCCCAGCCCTCCAGTCTGTCCAGGTCTCTCTGGATGGCAGCACAGCCCTCAGCCGTATCAGCCAAACCTCCCAGCTTGGTGTCGTCGGCAAACTTGCTGAGCAGACACTCTGTGCCCTCATCAATGTCATTGATGAAGATGTTGAACAAGACCGGTCCCAGCACCGATCCCTGGGGGACACCACTAGTCACAGCTCTCCAGCTGGACCTGGCACCATTGATCACCACCCTCTGAACTCTATCCTGCAACCAGTTCCTAACCCACCTCACTGTCTGCTCTTCCATCCCACACCTCCTCAGCTTGCTCACTAAAATTTCATGGGAGACAGTGTCAAAGGCCTTGCTAAGGTCAAGGTAGACCACATCCACTGGTTTCCCTGAATCTAACCATTCAGTTATTGCATTATAGAATGCTATCAGGTTAGTCAAGCAGGACTTCCCCTTCATAAATCCGTGCTGACTACTCCTGATAACCTTCTTCTCTTCCAAGTGCCTTGAGATGCCCTCCAGCAGGAGCCGCTCCATCATTTTTCCAGGGATGGAGGTGAGGCTGACTGGTCTATAGTTTCCTGGAACTTCTTTCTTGCCCTTCTTGAAGACTGGAGTGACATTGGCTCTCCTCCAGTCCTCAGGCACCTCTCCTGTCTGCCACGATTTGGCAAAGATGATAGATAGCGGGAGGGCAATAATATCAGCCAGCTCTCTCAGCACCCTTGGGTGCATCTCATCAGGGCCCATGGACTTGTTAATGTTCAATTTGCATAGCTCATCCCTAACCCAGTCCATGCTGACCAGTGGGGAGCACTCCCTCCTCCAGGCTTCCTCTCCTTCATCCAAGTTCTGGGGGTCATAGGAGAGTTTGGCCTTAGACGTAAAGACTGAAGCAAAGAAGGCATTCAGCAACTCTGCCTTCTCTGCATCCTCAGTTGCAGAGAAAATCAAAAATGCACTTCAGACATTCATTACATCAAAACATTCAGACCTTGTGTCAGATATCTAAGCAGAGCTGGCATAGTACTACATGTTCCAGGAAAACTCACTTCCCTCACATAAACCTTTGCTTATGCTTCAAAATTAAAAAGAGACAAACAATTCAGTTAGCAAAGCATGAAGTCATCAAAGAAGGGTTACAGTGTAAAGACAGATATGTCGTGTGTTTTCCATCTCTGCACCTCTCTACGTGAAAACTGCTGTCAAACCCTAAATCAGCTGGTTCCCTATAAGACTTAGTATTAATTACATTATTTTTCCAGTCTGTGAGGTAGCCTTGAGAAAAATGTGTTTGCAGAACGCTTTGAAGTCATGAAGAGCAGCAATTGCTAGGAGGTGTTATTCTTACTGTATTCATTATGATAACCCTTGATTTTTCAGGCATAGGCCTTTTCTTTCTCAACACTTTAATTCATTATCAGTCCTCCTCTTGTTATTGTTTAAACATTACACAGAAGGTTGCTCAGAGAGGCCTGGGTGACTGAGACAGCTCCAAGTTCCCGAGCAAGGACAAAGAAGAGATGAGAAAGAACTCCTTCCTTTCTTACCTCTTTCTGCTGCTGCATAATTTTCCCTTGCTTCGTACAACTGCTTAAAGCTGGGTTAGTCCTTCGTAACCTGGGCAATAGGATTACCACTATGTAAGTTAAGGCAGAAGAGAGGGGCAAATTCTCCAAAACATGTTTTGATAGCCTCACCTATTAACAGGAGCTTTTTCTTTGGCTGTCAGAAACCTTAAAACTCAAAGCAAACACTAAAGTAATGGAACAGATACAAAGAGTAGACTGAAAACATCTACAAAGTGAGTTCAACACTAAGATCACACAATCTGGCACCAGAGCTATACCTCCTTCAGGGCTTCTTCCATAAGGACTCAATACATAGCCCTGCAAACCATGCCCCCTTGAGTCTTGAATTCCAAAATACGTAAGTCTTTTGAAAGGTTTATGCTTCAGGCACCTATCCTAGAAGATTATGCAATGTGGACGGCCTGGTTCATCATGAAACAAAATGGACTGACTCAGTAACACCCACAGCACGGGTGGTGTTCATATAACAATAAAGCAGCACATGTGTCATAGGAAAAAGGAAACTGACCTCTGTAGAGGTCTTGTGCATGGGCTGCCCACTATCTCAAATAAAATTACAATAAAGGTCAGGAAGACAACTGTTCTGCCCCTACCCCAGCAAAACAGACGGAAGGAAAATGTAAACTGAATGCTGCGTGGAAACATCTATGCTTGCAACAGATTTTCTTCTCTTGTGCACACAAACAGCCCTGAAGTTTAGGTTTAATGAACTCATTTCCTTGATTCAATAAATATTTTATAATTATTGTCACATAAATTATTTTTCCTACGTTGCTTCCCTGGTCCAGATGATTTAAATTTTGTCGATGTGCTTTTGCAGAATCAAAAGCTAAACTACCTGAATAGCACAAATAAGCTATGCTACCTAAGACTGTGAGTAAACAGATGGAAATATCAGTGAATCACAGAACATTAGGGATTGGAAGATCATCTAGTCCAATCCCCCTGCCGCAGCAGGATCACCTAGACCATGCTGCACAGGAACACATCCAGGTGGGTTTTAAACGTCTCCAGTGAAGAAGACTCCAAAACCTTCCTGCGCATAACCTCCTATGTTACAGCTTATAGAATCATAGAATCATTACGGACTGGAAGGGACCCCGAAAGATCATCTAGTCCAATCCCCCTGCCACAGCAGGATCTCTTCACTGGAGAATTTATAGAATCAGAATCAGAATCACTCAGGGTTGGAAAGGGACCACCTGATCATCCAGTTCCAACCCCTACCCCATGGGCAGGGACACCCCACCCTAGATCAGGCTGGACAGAGTCCCATCCAGCCTGACCTTAAACACCTCCAAGGATGGGGCCCCAACCACCTCCCTGGGCAACCCATTCCAGGCCTTCACCACTCTCACAGTGAAGAATTTCCTCCTCACAGCCACTCTAAATCTACCCATCTCCAGCTTTGCTCCATTGCCACTAGTCCTGTCGCTACCCGTCATCGTAAGTAGTCCCTTCCCAGCCTTTTTGTAGGCCCCTCTCAGATACTGGAAGGCCACAATAAGGTCATCTCAGAGCCTCCTCTTCACCAGACTGAACAGCCCCAATTCCCTCAGTCTGGCCTCATAGGAGAGGTGCTCCAGTCCTCTGATCATCCTCGTGGCCCTCCTCTGCACTTGTTCCAGTATTTCCACATCCCTCTTGTAATAAGGGATCCACAACTGGATAAAGCACTCCAGGTGGGGCCTCACCAGAGTGGAGTAGAGGGGGAGAGAGCTTACACCCACTGCTCCTCGTTCCATCACCAGATGACATTGAGAAAAGCCTGGCTCCATCCTTCTGACATCGACCCTTCAAATATTTATAGCCATTAATGAGGTCACCCCTCAGTCTCTTCTTCTCCAAGCTAAAGAGATCCAGTTCCCTCAGCCTCTCCTCAGAAGGGAGGTGCTCCACTTCCTTTGCTCTATGCTGGCCTCCCTCCAGCAGTTTCACATCCCTCTTGAACTGAGGGGCCCAGAATTGGACACAATAATCCAGATGTGGTCTCATCAGTGCAGAACAGAGGTGGAGAAGAACCTCTCTTGATCTTCTAATCAGAAAGAAATCTTAGATTTTATCTCTATTAAGTGAGGTTGAACAAAAGGATTTCTGAGTTAGTGACTTTCATTCCCTGTCAACAATAAATAATTCTCTTATATGATTGCTATATGCATACAATCATATATTATCACAATGCTCTCATCTACTGACCGAGGTCCCGCTAAAAATCAGTTTGCTTTGTGCTCTGCTATTTGCCATTAAAAATTGTTTAAGAAATTCAGTCTTGAATGAACAAAACATATTTCATTCCTACACATTGTCTTTTCATTGGCTTGTCTTTTTAGGCAAAAACACAAACAAGCAAATTCCCGTCCAAAAATATTTGCTTGTCTGATGCTAATCTAATGATCCTGTAGGTTATTTACCTTGTATTTCACTAGTCCTTGTCAAAAATAATTGTGGCATTTGTGATTCACTGCATCAGTTTTGAGTATCTGATACAGACTGCATAGGTCTTTAACAACGACAACATCACATATTTATTGTTGTAATTTACATAACTAATAATAACACACTATAAACAGAGATAGTCCACAGTCAGAACAGTCCAGATTGCTCATTACACTAATTCCTGGGCACTTATCTTGCAACAGCAGCACAACCATGATGTTGAAGGACACACTGGATTTACAAGTTAAACAACACAAAACTACTCTGCATAATGAGTAATTTTTTTCTTGGTCTTTTTGTATGCAGCTTCTTGTTTGAATCTTATCAAAGTTTGATAATATATCCAGATAGTCAGACAAAAGGCAAGATATTAACCCTGTGTTGAGACCTGAAAATAACAAATAATATGGGTAGATCTATAAAATAAGGCTACAAAAGAGCCTAAAAGTCAATAAACTCTTATTTTAGTACTTCATGTCCATTGAAGATATATCTAGATTTTCCAGCTTTACATTTTCCAGTTTTAAATTTAACTTTCCATTAGCTTTAGAGAAAGATTCACGCCAATCTATAAAGGTCCAAGACGTCAGACAAAAGTCTGTCTTTTGGTATAATTAACCTAATTTCCTGAAATTGCTAGTGGATGCCTATTTGTCTGGCTAAAACCAAAGACATTTTCTTTTAAGGAAATCTTCCAAGTTAGTTGGAAAGCAATTTTCCCAGGAATGCACAGTGATGAGGGGCATCACCAGTGACAAGGAGCACCGAGTGTTTCTCCATTCTAAGGGGAAACTTTAAGTTTTGGAAACCCATTGTGGACTGCTTTGAAAAGCTTTAGATCTAGATTGCATCACCACTGTAAATTGCACAATTTTAAATGAGTTGTTTTTAATGTATTTTGCACTGGTCATGAAGGGTCACTTTATTACTCCTTTTGATACAGAACTACTCATGGGAAAATAGCAGCCACTCTTATTTGCCAGGTGACCATGTAGACATTTCTGCCAATTTCTTTCAAGAGATCACTCAACAACAAGAAACCACTGTTACTTACAATTATCTATGACCCTGAACTTCTACTTATTTGTATGTGTTACTGCTTTCCCATAGACACTGATGTTGTCGATCAGGCAGTCGTCTATGTTGAATTTATTCTTGGTGAAAAGTATTAACAATTAGTTGAACGACCCTACTAGAATGATATTTGAGTTTCTGACCCTTACATTCATTAGTAGCTAGTTTTGCCAAGTATAGACTGGAACAAAAGGTCCTTACAAGCCTTGCTTCTCTCTGGTTCTAAGAATGCCCTTAACAGAAGCTCTAGTTTTTCTGAAGGCAAATAAACACTTAATAGGGTCTGAAAATCAGCTCTTCTGGCAAGGCTCATGCAGAGTTACACAGTACTGAATCACCGCAAAGTATGAAGAGATCTTCACTTGAGCCCACTCACTTGAATGGCTACTTGGGGCCAAGATTAACAGGCAAAGCCTTGAGTAGCCCCACCTGTACTTCAAAGTCTGCAAGGCCTTCTGCTGGATATCAAACCGAAGTAGGGCCTATAGCTACAGTTCTCACAAATTCTATAACTCTCTGAACTTGAGCATTGTTACAGATCTTTCCTGCATTTTATTCTGGACAGGAATTCATCATAGAACAGCTCATGTTGGGAAGGACCTGTAAAGATCATCATTCCCATCTTTTGTGGAAAAAGGGTTATTATGGTCATCCAAAGGAGTACTGCACCTCTAATGTGAATGATTAATCCTGTCCACTGGCATTTCAGAACAATCTGCATGTCTCAGCATACATATTGGAAGCTGTGGTTTAGTTTTCCGTTTATCCGTGAAAGATTCAGCAGCAGAATTTACACTGTCAAGGAGAACAGAAGAAAACTAGAGAAACTTGAAAACTGTTGAAAAGTTGGCTGATAATTTTGGAAAGGGCTTTGAAAGGAAAAGGAGTGTCATAAAATTACACTTAAGCTTCCAATATAAATGAGTTGTCTATCAAGACAAAGAGATGGATCTCTTGAAGAAAGACCAAGAAAGATGTCTCAAGGTACTCTTGCCTTTTATTTCAGATACTGAATTGTCACTGGACAAAAACACGAAGTGTTGCAAATTATTCCTCTTCTACATGTCCATGAAAGCAATGAGAAGAAGGTACTTGAAGGACATAGTTCAATAAGGAGAAGCAACCAAGTACATACTTAAGCAGCCAGTCCTGATTTACGATGTAAGAAGTATGGAAGGGAGTTTTTTCTGATCCAGGCAGAGCAGAATGACACAGTCACTTACCCAATTACAAAGATCAACTGTGTTTAAGGAAAGTGAGCACTGATCTAGATGTAACAATTTCCTTAGGCTCTTTAGGTAAGCTATATACTTTACATACTCTCTTAGTTGAGTGCCCCTTGAGTAACTCGTCACTTGTGAATATGTTGACTATGACCCTATTACAAAAAAAAATAGGAAACAAAGTACTTAAAATTTCAAACCTCTCACAACCTTTCTAAATGTACACATCAGTCTGAATCTCACAGTAAACTAAAAAATAAAGGAACTACAGTATCAGTAAAACTATGTTGTCCCTCCACATACCTGCTGCAAAATGAGTTTGCCGATTCACTCTCATGTCACGTATTCCACTGTCAACTATCAAACCTTTTCCTGAAACGTTTTTGTTGTTGTTTTAACATCAGTTTCTCCTGAAATAATATTTACATACTCTCTTTAAATTCACCATATGCCGATGGGATATAATCTATGACCTCGCACATCCTAATGCTGTGATCTTGTCGGCAAGGTATCTAGCCACGGCAAGGAAGGAGGAGCAGTGGGAACTGTGCAATACCATAACGATGAGAAACCAGCAAAAGAATTTATTGCATTAATCAAGATGCAAATGCCACTTGTCCCAGATTCTGTGCATGTGGCATGAGATGGGTGTTTAGAGTACTATGTGTTTCCTGAGGCAGTGTGGATGTTAAAATGTTTTTCTGCATGAAGGTAGGAAAGTCCCTGGAACAAGTTTCAAGGCAATGATGTTTCTCCTGCTGAGATTATCTGTTCGCCAGTGAATAGCTGGATAAACAGTCAAGAGTGCAACAATCTGCCAGACTGTGGTACATGTGAAGGAAAAACCCTTCCAGCGTCTTTCTGTCCCTAGTAATAACTGACCTTTTTGAGTGTCAAATAATGACCAAATGGAAAGCCCTGAGACCAGTCTTGTATGACCTGTCCAGTCTCCACTGAGGATTCTCACCTCCCTGTGGATTCACACAGCCCATTTCAGCCTGCCGTGGGGCTATTAGTCCCTCTCATAGCAGTGCTTGTCTCCAGACTCCTCTCTGGCTCTGCTGCCTGGGTGGACCTCAGACCAGTGCTGTAAGGAGCTTTGCTTCCTGAAGGACCCTTCGGATGTACACTGTAGTTTGTCTCCAGTTCTGACCGTGACCTTCTGTCCTGGATAAGGCACAATATTGACTTATCTCCAGCCTTGTCCCTGGTCCCACCTCCTTCTGCTCCAGATGGATCCTGAACCTGGCCCACCTCTTGCCTTGTCTGGGATGGGCTTATTAGCAAACCCATGATCTGCCCGCTCTTCTTGCTTGCTGTGCGTGTCTGGGCTCCGAGGGCACCACCAGTGCTGTAGCTGCTCTGAGCACATGGCTCCTATCACCATGTGCAGGACCCCCATTCTTGCTGCAACCTCGATGCAGTCTGTTTTGCTGGTGAGGTTGCTAGACCTTGCAGTGGAGTTTACACAGGGGTCTTCAGTAAATATATGCAGAACAAAGATGAAAAGTAATAGATGGGAAGGATACTTCCCATTTCTGAGGATAACCGCTGATGCCCCACTGGAAAGTGAAGTGGAAAATGCAGTGAGTGAATTTGCTATTTTCCACTCGTTTGAAAAAGCAAGAATTAAATACTGGGCATGGGTTGTGGGTTACTTGAGAAGACACATAAACCTAAACTCTGCCAGCATGTCACTCCTCTCATATTCCATACCTTGTAACAAGTAGAAAAAGAATTCTGTTTAATACAAAACATGTTTTCATTTGCAGTTAAGTAGTCAAAAGTTTAGCTAGACTAATTCTGCAAATATATGCTTGTTTTCTAGTGAGTTTTGTTTCCATTTGATAGACAAGAAATCTGTTCAGATCACATTTTTTCTGTCACCTATCATGAGGTTACAGTAAATCCCACTGCAAACATCTAAAATGATCTCTCAGTCTGTCTCTTACCATGACAGCTTCTCATTTATGCCCTGCCTACATGGCATGAAGAACCATGTATAAAATGCTCAATTGCAACTGGTAAAAAATTTGTGCTGCAATAAAATTTCACATAGCTGTGACCTTGGCAGGCTGCCAGGTGCCCATCAAGCTGCTCTACCACTCCCTCTCCACTTTTCGCTGACCTTGGTGTCTGCATAGCTGCTTCTCCCACATATTTTCATTCCTCCCTCCCTGCTGCTGTTGCACAGCATTTTTCATCCTTCTTTAATAGGCTATCACAGAGGAGCTACCAACACTGCTGATGGTCTCAGCTTTGGTCAGCGGTGGGCCTGTTGGAAGTGGCTTTGTTTGACACAGGGACAGCTTCAACTGTCTTCTTACAGAAGGCACCCCTGCTGATCCTCTCTCATCCAAAACCTGGCCACCTAAACCTAGTGTAAGTGCAAATGAGGCTGTTGCAGGGTTCCTCCTTGGGGGGGGTGTGTGTGTGTGTATATAGATATAGATATAGATATAGATATAGATATATATAGATATATTAAAAAAAAACCCTTCTAGCTGGCTAAACCTGGACACACAGAAAAACCATAGAATTGATAAAAACTAGTCCTTTACTCTGTAAGAGGCTTCAGATTACAAATATTTCATCCAAGGTGTTACTGAGGATGTGAACGGTTACTTTAAGAAAAAGCAAATAAAATTGCAGACCATATCTGCGACACTTTCTTCTTGCATCATGAAGCGGTTTTTATAACTGATAGACAACACTTTAATAGGATAAGAAGAAACTTGCTAAGTTTGTGTTGGGAATCTAGTGGAAAAGCGATGTCAGATATTTATCTGGGTTTTAAATGTACTTGACAGCTTTTATGTTTTGGAAAACTTGTATTTGCGTTCCAGTTATGAATACATGACTACATGGGACTTCAGACCCATGCAGTCTGATTTACCACAAGCCAAACACTTCTCCCGTCTTCCATGGAACATCCTTAGTCATCTTTTGTTGTTTATCACAGCGCGAAGGTGTTTTACTGGGAAGAGTCTGAGAGTTCAAACTGTGATTTATATTATGAATTGTTTCAGGCATCTCCTGGACTATACTGCAGCTTGCTATCAATCTTTACTTTTCTTAGGAAACAGTATGGTTATGAGATAATTCTCAGACAGCTGCAAGTCCTTACAAGGGATCCTGCACTGTTTAGTCTCTGGGATCCATATTTCCTAACTGCAATCTCAGCGTGAAGAATCATTGGGATGCTGTAACTAAGCAAGCCCCAGATAACTGGCTTGAAAAACAGTATGTTTTTAGGAAGTTTTGTTGTATAGCTCAGATTACAATGTTTTAAAAAAAGAAAAAAACCTAGTATGGTCTCTCTTAACAGACTTCAGTCATTGTCCAGCATTTATCACCAAACATCTCAGCCCTTTACATTTCTGTTGTGTTAGATACCACACAAACACATATTACAGTTGCTGGTCCTGCCTCAGAACATGGAAAGTCACATGATTAGGAAAATCAACGGGAAACACAATGCAGTGCCCGAACTGCTGAGCATTCCTTCTGATTAACTATTAAAATCTGTAGCCGTGGCTATTCCAAAGGAAGTGCATTATTTACAAACTTAGTGTGATGCTATTGTATTACCTGTGGTTCCTTATTGTGCTGACTAGGATCCTTTTCATAACTCTCTGCATAGATCCTGAGTGTAGCCCGCACATGGCTAGAAGCACTCATTCTGAAGATGAGTCTGGAAGCATCTGAAAAAATAATCCGCAGTCCCTATGGGAGAAAAGAAGGACCAGCTTACATGTTAGGACGCAGTACCTCTGGTACTTACACTTCGCTGCTTTAAAATACAAGGAAGAATCATATGGATGCAATTCTTCTCTTCCTGTGACTTTAGAGAACTCTTTTAATACTCTCTTGTCCCCTATAAAGGTTAGACATAATCTTGTACATTCACTTCCACTTCTCTTAACAAGGACTCTCTTAGTGCTGCTTTTATTTTCTTTAGCTGATTTATTCTGTGTGGCAGAGCACAAAATCAATGGCCTGAGAAACAGTTGTTACATCAGCAAAGTTCTGCAGCCTAAAAAAATAGCCATAAGGTCCCAGGATCAAAACCCAGTGGTCAGTAGTGAATACAAAAGAGAGGATCAATTGAAAACCATCAAAGACCATGCAACAATATTTGACTACAATAATTTCAACAACTCTGTGTTACAACTTCAGAAACTTACAGTAAGGTGTTAATTAATGTCAAGTACACTAATTAATGCACATTAACCATGTATAGAATAAAAAGATTTCATTATTAATTTACTTTGAATTTGTTCTTTCCTACCATCTTCACCACTTTTTTAATTCCCTTCTTCCTCCTTGCATGCTGTTTATCGTTCTACAGACCACAGGCCACACACTTGGATCTATAATCAACAGACCTTCTGTTGAAGGACAAAGGACTACACTGCACAGTTAAGTAATTCTAGTGTTTCAATATTCTGCCAGTTCTGCACTAACATGTGGTCTAGCCCTCTTCTGTAAAAGGTATCCTCAAGCTAAGTAGCACCTCTGCTATGTCACTGAGCTTTATTTCTGCTTTCACCCTTGCTGTTGCCAAATGGCTGGTACATAAACAGAGATCCTCTCGACTATTGTTTAAGGGGGTGTAAACCATTAAAATTAGATAGGAGAATCAAAAGAGTAACATTTTATTCTTCCCATTTTATCAGCAGCTTGATAAGACGCTGATGCTAGCAACACAGCTTCTCCCACGTACTCCCATTCCTTCCTCCCTGCTGCTGTTGCACAGCATTTTTTATCCTTATTTAATAGGCTATCACAGAGGAGCTAGCAACAATGATGATGGTCTCAGCTTTGGCCAGTGGTGGGCCTGCTGGAAATGGCTTTGCCTTACATGGGGACAGCCTCCAGTGTCTTCTCGCAGAAGCCGTATCTGCCAATCCTCCTTTTTCTGAAGTAGAAACCTTTGTTTCCTCTTTGGCACCATAGAAAACATTGTTTGGTTGATAATCACAGAGTCACAGAGTGGTTTGAGTAGGAAGGGGCCTTTGAAAGCTTAACTAGTCCCGCTCCCATACAGAGCCCAGAGCCTCATCCAACCTGACGTTAAAAGTTTCCAGGGATGGGGCTTCTATCACCTCTCTGAGCAATCTCACCCAACGTTTCATCACACTTACTGTAAAAAATTTCTTCTTTAGTCTAAATTAGACTATTTTGGTTTTTGTAATACCTTTGTGATACCTTTTCAGTAATACCTTTGTATTACTCTCGTCCTGTCTTAACAGGGCTTGCTAAAAAGACTGTACCTTTCTTTCTTATAATGCCCTTTAAGTATTGAAAACTCCAGCAGGTGTCCTGTCAAAGTCAACTTTTAAATCCAAGATATTTGCATGTGGAGATTTAGCTTAATGCATTCTTACAGACAGCCCAGAGGCAAAATATCTGACTTTTAATTGTCCCTTGGAAGCAGTTACTTAAAGAGTTAGCCAAAGCTTTTAATTCAAGAAGGCCACAGAAATTTATGATAGCTATTGTTGCTGTTGGTAATTTTGAGCTTTTGTGTTCAGCAAGGTCAAAGGTTGGTGAAACTGCAAACAGCTTATTTGCTACATGTCATGAAGGTATTTTTTTGCTATTTATTACATCGAAACTGTCAACTCCATTAAATTTTAGAAACCAACACAAGAGGAAAAGGAAGAAGAGCAACACAGTGAAAAGGTCAGAATAACTTGTAATAACACAGGACACACTATTTGTCAGTAAAACTAATAAAGTTTTCTAATTGCAACAGATTTATTTTTTCCTAGGATTAATGATGAAAAAGTTGAGTAGCTCCCACCAAAATGAACATTTGGAGATACTTGCTTCAAGTAGATTGGGTTTGCTACTGGATATTAATGAGGTGTGTGGAATCTCTGAAACAAAATTACATACTGTGCTAACCCACTGGCTCTGAAGAGGGAGGAGCTTCACAAGGATTTGTTGTTGCTACGTTTGCTTTCTTAGCCTGCTGTTAGTTTAACACCAATTATGTAGCCAGCTTCTCATTCATGAGACACAGTGCAGTTACATCGAATATAAATCTCTCTGCCCTATTACCTGGGGAACAAAACTTTTAACAGTTCCTGAAAAAGCAGACAAAAAATACGTGTGAATTTCACAACAGTCAGAAAGCGGCTTTATGCTTTTACTTGAAAAGCAAACTGGCTGAGGAAAATGGCAGCAGAGAACTGCTTTTTCATTTGCTTGGATCAGTGTCTGATCTTATTTTGTTATGACTGACGAATCCCAGAGAGGCTGCAGAAATATGAAATAAGGATGTGACCTTGCCAAAAGATTAGCTGGTTGAACTTTACTCTTAATAAATATATGCATCTCCCTATGAAAAGACATGCTTTCTGGTTTTATGGGCTCACTTTCAAAATCCACCTGCAGACAGGCCAAGAAGTCACATTTCTCTGTTTGTGTTACATGGTGTTACGATTATTCAAGAATGAAAACTAAGGGAAAGAAAATTGTGCTGAAAATTCACAAACAGCTTTTTTATTATTTTTTGAGAAGTACCAAAGCCTCAAGCCTGCTGTGCCTGTAGTTCTCCAGTATACCTGGTATGAAATATCCTCATATTTTGTTTCAGATGTAATATGCACAAAAAGAGTAGCTCAGTGGCAGGTGGGCTGCTTGCCTTTTCTGGAAACAATGATGAACAGAAACTATAAAGACTGAGCAGAATGGCATAACAATAATTTCAATGGCTTGTAATGTCACTTGCTAGGGTCTGGTCAGATCAGGTAATTCACAAACCAGAGAAACTAGGACAATAAAAATAAACAGCATAAAATCAGAACACAGTTTAGTGTGAGTCATAGTTCATATTCAAGATGTTAAAATATACATTTACACCTGGCAAAAGTACATGGTTGGTTTTGCGCCCATCATGAATTTCAAAACACGAAAGGCTTGGTTTGGACTGCAGTTCTCCACAGTTAACAAATCCCTTTATGGACAGAATGGAATACAGAACCAGTCATTTGGGCTACAGAAATCAAACATGCCCACATGTGGTACAGTCCACTGAAGTCTTCTGCATGCTATTGGCTGCAACAGATATTGCACCACATATGCTAATTCTGTGAGGAACCAAAAGCAAGAAAAATGTCTCTCCTTTATATTGTGTAGCAAGTAGGGATCTCAGAAAGAAAACAGAAAAAGAGGGATCACCTTCCTATGTGACATTTCATACTGTTTAGGAAAGGGAATCTTACCTGTACATGCACACCTGTCAACAGGTGAAAGCTGAAACAGAGGTGGATTATCTTACCCAGGCCAAGCTAAAATTAAGTAGAAAATGCAATATCTATCAAAGCAAGTAAAACACCATACTATACATAAATAGAGATGCTTGTTAGTTGGATGCCATGAGCAGCAAAGACAATTGCAAAACTTTGTTACTCATCACTACAGCCATACCTGTCTTTTGGTCACAGTGCCATCCACAGGATCTATGTACTCAAAGCTGTCTGTTCTTTCCACACTGTAGATATTGTTACCCACAGCAAACTGCTGATGGCTGAATGATTTGTCAGTGATCAAAGCTTCCAGGTCTCTCATTATGAAATATGCTGTTCTGGGTTCCAGTGCTTCGTAATCAAACCTTGCACATGGATAACAAAAAGTAGAACCAAGAATTAAGTTCTCTGCAGCTGAGAAAACAGGTTTTCTCTCACAGAATGCAGTGTACTCACAACTGGCAATATACTCCTTACTTCAAAAATCAGGCATGGAACACTGAACCGCTGATTAAGAACAAACCAGCAAGCAAAAAGAAAACAGATCTTACCCAATGTGACCATTAGGTGTGTGGACCACAGTCCTACACTGGCCAGTTGACTCTGAGTCAACAGAAATAAATTAGAAAATGTACACATTTTAAAGTAGCATAGAAAACACCACTGATACACAGCTAACTTTCTGAGATTAAGGATACAGCGCAAATGAAATACAGAAATTTTGAGGAGCAGCTGCATGTGAAAGACCTTGTGTACATGTAAACTCCTCTGGAATCTGAGAGAAATAGACCGGAAAAAGCTAAGATGTAAATGACAGTTAGAATTCACCCTTTTGAGGTGAATTCTTGAGATTCACCCTTAATAAAAATGAGGGTTTAGATCTTTGAAGGAGTTCTCCTATATTAAAAGCAGGCATCATTCCTGTTCTCAGTAAAACAGTCTCATGGAAGCACATACAGAAACAAGCCTATGAGTAAATCTTTTTGGGATTTTATTTTCAACACCATGTAGCAAGCTATGCCTACAGATTCCAGAACTAAATGATTCAAATCTATCACTTGATAGTAGAAAATTCCATTACTCATACTCTAGAAGTCTGCAAGTGACACAGAATTGTAGAATTATTAAGGTTGGACAATACCTCCAATATCATCAAGTCCAACCATCAGTCCAATGCCAGCCCAACCCATATGCTCCTTCAGTAAGTGAATAGCTCTTGTTGCAGCTTACTGATTAGAAAAAAAACCCAACTTGCTTAGAGAACAGCTGCAAACTCTATCAGATTTTGATTCTGTGGACACAGCAACTGCACACCTAAGTGCAGCTGAGTGCTGCTAAACGAGCCATAGCTGCAGCGTGGCTGTGTCTTTCTTTTCCTTACTTTTCTCACCTGCAGTAGTAGTGCCGGCCAAATCTTGCCCAGTGATCCCTGACAATCTCCTCCACACTCTGTTTTCGAGCTGCTAGGATTGAAAGCCAAACAAGCACAGCCCATAGTCCATCTTTCTCTCGAAGGTGATCAGATCCTAAGGAGACATATGTAAAGCACATTAGTTGGTATCACTGCAAATCAGCAAAGACGGTGAGGAGGCTGGACAGATGTCTCATATCATTTCGCATGTCATATAACACTAATCAACAGCACTACCCTCAGCAAATCTGACATCTTCCAGATGGACAAACAGATTTAATGTTTAAAGTGTGGTTTATTTATATACGGCAAAGTCCGTGCTCCTAGGACTAAACTTTAAAGAATGTAGAAGTATCTGGATAGAAACAGATTTCTTTAGCTGTGTTTTCCCACTCATTGAAGTAGAAAGTGTTTTCACACCTCTGGTACTGTTTCCCAGAACCAGGCTAGATACGCAGAACCCTGGTCATGAACCAGAACATTCTAACGTGTGTGACTCAAGCTCAACAGCATCATCTTGTCTTTGCAAATGTCCACTTTCAAGCTGCAGAGAGAGAATTTTTCTATTTCTAAGATTTCCAGAATGTTCATGACCTCCCATCAGGATGAAAAACAAGAGCCTGGAAACTGTTTCTGGAAAAGAAACAAGCAATCAAACCAACCAACCAACCAACCAACCAACCAGAGAACATTGCTTCTCCCCTTCCATACCTCTCAGTGGTAAAGATGTTTGGATGGTTAGATATACATTTCTTTCCAGGTTTATATTTATGAAGAGAGGAATGGATCCAACAATGGGGACCAAGAACAATTTTTGAATAACTCACAGGATTTAGCACATAATTGCAGATATGGGAAGCACAAGTTCAAGTCTACTATTTGAATTAAAAAGAGCACAGACTTGATCTTGCACTTCCCATGCCAACTTGCATTACTAGCTTGTTTTGCAATAGAAGTGAAACACACGTTAATCAGAAATATTTGTATGAAGCTCTGACTGTTAAAACTGGAATGTATCAATCAGAAAAAAGTTTCAATAAAATCAGTATTTTTGAGCAAAATCTCTTTGATAGGAAAGTTCATGGTCATTTTAGCAAATGCTCTTTCCTTTTTGACGACTTACAACCTTGTATGGCATCATGTACATAACCAAGATTACTAAAAAATCACAAGGAAGCATGCACAAGAATGAACCCAAAGTAAGATTCAACACATCTGACACTCAGTAGATAGTGATGGCAACTATATAAGCAAATTGACCCAAAAAACTTGAAGAGATATGTGATAAATGTGGCCATTATCATGTATGTGCAATCTTGTAATTTTCTGTCTAGGTACACATTATTGAAGCCCTGAGTACACAGTCAGTGCACCAATACACAGGTTTTGTTTCCTACACAAATCACCAACAGTGATTCACAGGGCTTTGTTTTGCTACTGGCAGAAGACACAGTTCCCGTAATAGAAATCGATGCACTGAAGCTGCTAACCCTGTGAAAACCTGAAAATTAAAGACATATAAGGAAATCTGCAAGACAGCAGCAGAAAGCCATCACGATTCCTAAGGATTCAGTCTTGACATCCACCTTCCAGTTACTGCTGCTGCTCCTCTTGGGAGTCAGCAACAGTAGGGCAGCAGCTGCCATTCATACACATTTGCTAAGAGCCCTCCACAGCTCTGCCTCTCAATCTTTTTGCATTATGTACAACCATGGGGCTATAGACCTCCAAGACCCTGAATCTAACAACATGCAAGTGAAGTACTACAGAGTTAACTAAATATAATTACTACAGCAGAGTGGTAGAGTGGTAGAGGAAGGATATCTGAAGACTTGTGAAAAGAAAAAAAGAAAATTACATTTGTGTATAAAAGTTAAGTAATGCAGGAAACAGGGACATTGAATACAGAAGATGGATTTGAGAGCTGGAACACATAAGGCTCCTTGATATTTGCAAACTACCTGTCATGACAGTAAGAATTCTTTCTCTTTGCCACTTTTTATCTGCCTTGATCTATAACCTGTGAGCTCCCTGCAACAAGTGCAGTCTCTGTAGGAAGTAGTTTCTGTAGGAAAAAAGACTGCTCACCAGTTCCCTGCTCCAGACTCCTGGGTGCTGTGAAAACACTGAGTACCAAATAATCAGAAGAAAAAGGACTGGGTTATTTATGAGATCTCATAGCTTTGCAAATAGCTTCAGAAAAGAAAGGAAAACCAATGTTCCTCCACATGAAGTTAGTGGTTTGGACAATAAGATCCTCACCTTTCCTACTCCCTCATTACAATAACATGCTAGATAAGGTGAAGGAGGCCTTCCTTCCAAAGAAACAGGGGCAATATGTGTATATATCCTTATATAGGACGTATAAGCTACATTATATTGCCTGTATCCATAGGCAACCTTTTCACAGGCAAAGAAAATAGTATTGTCATGATTATTGCTGTTTTAGCCAAGAGTTATGTTCCCAGATAATGGTGCAGGTTTTTGTCATTCACCAGAAAAGATAGAGCTGTCCCTTCCCACCAGTGTTCATAAACCCTCTGGCAGTAGCAAGACAAGCCATCAGATCACCACAGGGACTATGGGTTCCTTGGCAACTGAGAGCACTGAGGACTCCCACAGGGTGGCAGAGCAGGGGCCAGCAGTCAGGACTCATCCCACTTCCATTTAGAAACAGGGTGGCTAAGAAGGCACCAAGACAACCCCAGTCCTGGGCATCAGTCAGTTTCCTGGGATGGTGCTGGGTGGAAGCTAGGCCAGGATGTGGGACCGTAAGTAGTTCTGTCTTAGGGATCCATGGCCAGAGCAAGATTATGGGGAGCTGGAGACTGGATCTGCTGGAGCATCACTGGGATGGGGGCTGAGTGCCAAGGGCTGAGTCCTGGATCATGGGCTCCAGGTGAGCTCTAGAAAGCTGGCTAAGGCCCTGGTAACAGCCTTGTTGTTGCTTTCCTTCTTACTCTACGTGTCTTTCCTTTCAGCCATTCATCCTTAGCATCAAAAAATTTAATTTCACCTAAAAAGTAGTCTCTTCATCTGGTACTACCAGCAACTTAAATGTGTCTCAACAGCAACCAGTAAGAAGTGGAGATGGGACTGAGCTACACACCTTTGCAGTTTGTTCCACTGTAAATGATCATTTATTCCCCTGTTAAAAGGCTGAAGGCTGGAGGCTGGCAAACTGTGAAAGGCTCAGCATTCATTCAGCAAAACACATTATATCTATGCAATTGTCTAAACTGAATACCAAAGAAAGGACACGTTTTGAGTTAGCAAACACTAACTTCATTCTTGCTTCATTGAACCAAAAAGGTCCAGAGAAACGTGGAAAGCACAATTTCTGGAAAACTCTGTTGTGCGCTTGACCTTTGTTCTGGCATGGCTTAAGCTCGTAACCCTCTGTGAAGAAGGATGAGCATATATACATGTCATTCTTCCAATCCATTTCGCATGTGTTGTGTCCCTCTGAGCCCTTCAGGAGGACATACAGTTTGTTGCTTCTCTAGAGACACATAGCAACAGAAGAAAGTAACCTAGAGGCAAAAGTGTAAATGGAAAAGCTGAAAACAACCCAACTGTTTCAGAATCGAAAGTCACCAATTAATACCATTAGCCAGATGTGAGTACAGGGACAATAATCCTGTGTGCCCAAGCAATGTCTCAGTTCATTATTCCTAATAGGAGGAAAATTGACAACTGCAATTTCCCTGAACATCTCTATTCCACCTGTTTGATTTCAGCAGCATATTCATCTACTGGTGTACTATATGCACATACGTTGTTCTACCTATTGCCCTTCTTTCTTTTAGCAAATTAAAATCAATTAGTGCAACTCCGGTAGTCAACTCCGGTTTATTTTTACTGAACTGTTGTATGTGGGTGTCTTTGCTCTTCTTCTCACAGAATCAGAGTAAACAATCAGAGAAAAACTCTCAGACCATGTTCCCACTCATAAAGAGGTACTCAGCTTAAATAGGCGTAAACTAAGGTCTTGAGAGGCAGGAGCATGAGAAACCAAGTAAGACCATGCAAAAATGTTCGTATTGTGATTTTTCTGATATTGGACAGCTGTTGGGCGTGCAGGCTGTCTTTTATAGGCTTAACTCCTCCTGTATCTAACATTTCCATTTCCAACAGAGTGAGTCCTGAGGGTCATATGCAGGAAAACGTAACTGGTTTTCCCTAACCTAGTAATCTCTGTCTAGCATGCTGCTATATGTAGATGTGATTTTAAAATAAAAATCTGATTGAAGTGGACATATAAAAATCACACAAAATCTTTTGCTGATGTATTAGGCAAATGGAGACTCGGGGGTATTCTGATATGTTATTTGATTCAAGATGTAGGTATTACTTTAGATTTTATTTACCCTGAGACACCACCAAGCAGCTTTTTTAAAGCTTTCATTCATGTCAGCAGCAGTGCATCTTTATAATCTTCACTGGTTCTTCTTCTACAAAATTTTCCAGGAGAAGACAGCTGATGTTGACAGCATCTGGAAACTTGGGAGATGAAGCAAGCAAATTTATGGAAAGTGTAGCACTTACTGAAGTGACTTAAATTGTGGAAAGATAAATCAGCCACAAATCAATCCTAATCTTGAATAATACTTTGTTGATGAAATTTAGAAACTAACTGCTTTTGCTGACACCCTTCTCTGAAATGTGTCCTAGGCATTAGTCATAGAACCATAAAGCCACTAACCTCATCTGACAAGCGCTCCACAGAACTACAAAAATGGAAGAAGTTTTTTAAGCATTGGCTGAGCTCCAAGATCATCTGGGAAAGAGCTCTATGGGATGTTTTCCAAATCTTTTGTCCTTTTATAGCAGAAAATTTGCTTTTATTTACTCACCAGAGCAAAATCCCTCATGTTATATAGCCAGGGCTCTGTATTATTTGCAAATGCCAGCTGGAATGGATTACCTGCTATACAAGAAATGGGTTTACAGCGCTTTTTAGTTTGAAGATAGAACTGAAAATAATAGATCCCTAAAAACTACACTGATGATACATCTGTAAAACCCCACTCTGATCTGCTATTTGGTACATTTACTATTAGTATTTCATGCTGAAAGCTAAAGAAGTACCAAGTTTCAGTTCTCTGAATAGATATGATTGTGGGGAAAGATGTAAAATTGATTCAAATGCTCAATACTTGTAAGGGCCACACAGCACAGGACTTTAGTAACATATATGCAACAAGATAAATATATATGGCTAAAAACAGCTCACCTTGCTGAATCTACAAATCAGATGTCATTTTACGTATAAGCCTTCTGGCATACAAGATCTTTTCAGACGGCTGAATTCAACTGAAAGATGACAAGGAAACTGAGGCAGGGAGGAAAACAAACTTCTGTCGTCACAGTCATTGCATAATGTTCTTGTAGGCATTGCCACAATTCATTTACACAGCAAACACACATGCACTGAGGAACTGAAACCCAGCACTTAAGTTGTCTGGATGCCCAAGGAATTGAACCTTGATAGTTCAGATTAGACTTTCGATGGCAGTGGTTTAAATGCGAGGTCAGGAGGCTTTCTGCACTGAAGTGCTGCAGCTACAGCAAAGGTCTCCAACCAGAATGTGCTGGAATGCCCAGATAAAAGTTGCTGTAAAGAAGGTCTCCATGCTAGCCAGCAGTATGTTAATCTAGTACTCTTAGAACTCACAAAAAAAATTTATCAGGAATCTGAAGAATTAATGATAGGATAGAAGAACCAGATTAACAGAGGAACACAAAGGGTACTAGGAACGCAGAGGCTGGTCTGAGGTCAGGAGACAGAAGCTGGAAAATCAAAAGAGAGGCTATAGTACAAAATGCTTTTGGCTTAGCGCCCTACAGAAAGATATAAGAGAGGGGAAAAAGTCATATGTAAGAACAGAGAGAAGTTAGAGGAATTATCTGGCCTACCTCGTGTCCTGGGTTAGAACCAAACAACAGAAAGAAAAGCAGCCATGTCTCGAGGTGGGTCTTGGATAGAATTTATCAGGCAATAGAGTAACTTAGAGAAACAGAAGGGGTTTATTAAATCTATAACTAAGTACAGAAAGAAAAAAAGCCCAAGCAAGTTAAAACACACACAAACCAGAAACCTCTGTCATCATGCCACTACACACATTTCTGAGAAAAAATGAGCAAAGAATTCTGTAAGTGGTCTTTGTCTTTGAGCTGAGGTCCCTGGGGGAGGGGACAAGCACACACACTCCGCAGCAAAAGGGCCATCTTCAGCCACCCCTAGAACATCTCAGCTTTCCACTTTTCCTGAACAATCTGCCAAAGGTTTAAAAGTTACAAGTCCTTTCAGCAAAAGCCCCTTAGGGCTCCACCCTCCTGCTTACCCAAGCGTCCCTAGTTTTCTCAGCAGCAAAATGTCAAACAGTTTCCTGTCCTGCTGTTCAGTGAGCCAAGATGGTGATGGCCACATGTCCATCCACATGACAAGCACACAATGCCCACAGCCACACGGCAAAAGTCAGCAAGGCCCTTCCTCCCCTCCTCTGGGCTTTCAGGGCTTTTGCTCTTTAAAGTTACCTCACTGTTCCGATGTTCCCAGGCTTGTAATAGCTTAACTTCACTTGACACAGGGAGGAATCTGCACTGGTGGTTCTTGCTGCGCCGCCCGCCTCATGGCACAGGCAGGGGAAGAGCCTTCTACTGGTACGGGACAGAGCCCCATACCTCGGAATGCATGGCTTGGCTCAGCACAGTGGTGGCAAGGTAGAGCATGCTGCCACCATACTCTGCTGCCAGCAGAGCCCAGCTCCAAGTGGGCAGGACCGGAGTTACTGTAGCATTTCAGTATGGCGCAGCCAAGGCCGCCCACCCCAGGGCCACCTGACCCAGACGGGTGACTTGTCCCAGCTGGGACTCCAGAAAAAGAAGAACCTGCTAACCCCTGAGTGGAGTCTTTTATCAGGGTGCAGAGTAGATGGGAATGCCACTGGCATTACCCCCTAAACCAACCACAAACCCCTGTTTGAAATCCTTCCCCCTACTCAAATCCTCCTGGGCCTTCACAGTGCCTGTGAGGAGATGGAGGCTTTGTTTACCCTGAGAGCCCATTAAAGGAAAGAACAGCTAAACCCAAACAGCACTTAATCAGCCTCCCTAAGCAGGGAACAAAGGTGCTATCTGTGGTGAAGGGTTTATTTCTGCCTCCTAAGATACTATTTTTGAGAAAAGAAACCCAAATAAAAATTCCACAGGCCCTTCCTTAACCTCTGAGAGACACCTGTCCCTCTTTCCCAACTTCAACAGCCATCAGTAACTCAGCATCATAAAGGTAGGCCAGCACAGGGTACTATGCCCTCAGTGCTTCGGTATGTCAAGCCCTGACACCACTTCTTTTGATTCCCGTATAACTGATCTGCAGAACTGAAGTCCACCAATACTTGGGAGAGCCCGCTTAGCAAGACCCAAACACGCATTTTCAATGCACCAGGGAAACACAGTGTTTGGCTTTTTTTATAACTCCACCATAAAATTTGAATAACAAATCTTCTCAAAGGAGACAAGCAACCAGACTTGGGAAGGGTCTAGAGCACAGGTGCTATGAAGAGTGGCTGAGTTGAACTGAGGCTGTTCAGCCTTAAAAAGACAAGGCTAAGAGGAGATCTTACCACTCTCTACAACTAACTGAAAGGAGTTCTAAATCTCCAAGCTAGAATTCACTCAATTACCTCGTGGAATACCCTTTGAAAAAGGCTATTCAACAGATATATTCAAGGCAATACACATCTGTTCCAGTCTTAGCACTTAAGCCAACGCAACTAGGTTGCTAGCCATGGAAAACTGGTTCCCATTCACAATAGAAAGACAAAGAAAATGTTATTAATTTCAATTTTCTCACTTTTTACAGATAGGCACCCAAAGAAATCTAAAATAGTTCTGTTTTTTCCATCACAATCTGTTCAATTAATGACAGTCCAACACAATAAAGTGGCATCTTTAGGACTTAAAAGATCCTAATTTTTTAAAAGGAGCATTCTGCACTACTGGACCTTAACCATCAAACTTCATACTAGACTAACTTAAAGCAAAATGAAATTCATAAGCAAGTTTCACTGCCTGATTGTTTTCTGTAAAACACTGTACCAAATGAATAGTATGAAACTCACATAAAAATGTTTTTATTTTTACCTAGTAATGAGTTATATACTTATTGTTTATTTTACAACACTTCTAGTACAATCCTACAAATAAAAAAAAAAAGAAGAAAGAATTTCTGTACTATCATCCAGGAGAAAACAAATAGAAACACTGTAAAATGTATTCAGGTTTTCTCAGGAAGCAACTTCATTTATAGAGATTTACAGAATAAGATATATTTTCATTCTTTTATTCTACCTGTCAGTACTGAATTAATGAGGTCTCAAATTTGTCTTTTGTTCTGCACTCCATTGCTAGACTGATTCTTGGGACAGATAAAGAAGAAACACAGATGCTGGCATAGAATCATAGAACCATGGAATCACAGAATCTTTTAAGTTGGAAAAGATGTTCAGGATCAAGTCCAACCATTAACCTAACTCGAACTCTGTAACTGAATTTCTTCTGATGATGATTTTATCTGCATTTAGGTAACTTTGTTGTTACCAAAAGGGATACCTGCAACATGTTTGAGTAGACATATCAGTCCTCATATGTTTACACTAAATCACATTATGAAAATTATATGGGGTTTTACGTACAGGCAAAATACATCAAATGGCTGTTGAAGTCTGTGAAAAACTGTTGGAACCCAAAAGACCTTTCTGCTCAAGTCAAGACAGTGACAAGCACCTCCAAAAGCTGTCTGGACAGTGGTAAGATTGCCTGTGGCTTCTGCAAAACTGTCTTCCACATAACTCAAGGTACTGGACATCAGACCTACACAAAGACCTTCAAGATATGAACAACTTAGCATTCTCTGCTACAGCACAATACAGACTTAATTTGTTGATTCTTTCTACTTCGACTTCAGGTACTCAGGAAAGTTGCCATTAAAATCTGTGTAAATTTTTGATTATGTATTACCTACCTGTGCCAAAGCTTTCCTCTCCACAAAGTGAGCAACGTCCAGAGTCCATAAGATTGGAAAAATATCTCCATCCTGCTGGTGTCTCATACACAGGAACCTTCATTACCTTTGCCACTCTGGAAAAGACACAATAAAACACCACACAGTTAAGACATTTCTGTTTCTACCTATGGCTCGTGACCAGCTCAGGAATATTCTAGGTCTTGCTACATCTCCTGACAACTGGGCTGCATGTAAAAAAAGACAAAACAGAACACATCAACACCACCACTCAGAACCAATCCTTACCTCAGAACCTGACTTCAACCAGAAAAAGGTACGTTTATGCAGTAAGTGCAGTATTTTGGACCCCAGCTCACTAGGCTTCATAAGTACCTTTCTCTTGTTACAGGGCAAGAAACAGACACATTTAGAGACACAGTTTAGTTTTACTAATATTATAATGAATGTTAACGTATCACATTGAAGTATTTTCTTTTATGAAAAACAGATGGCCAATGCCGATTTGCTTGAAAGAACTTTTACTTCTATTCATGTGTTCTAAGCCAGGACAAACACAATACAAAGCCAGAGACAATATAAGAATGCTTCCATGATGTAGCATCTCCTCTAAAAACGTTTCACACACTCAACCGCAGCCTGACCTTACCTCTCCTGTCTTCACTAATGCACCTACAAAATATTCATGTTATCTGTTTGACCTGCTAGGATTTTCAAGAACCAAATGGGGATATGAGCCAACATGGCACCTGTGAGAAGTTTCTAGAAATCAGAAGAAAACTCTCCCTAGTTCCAAGTATGACTTGCCTGGGCTCAGCCAGTCAGCACCTCTGGCAATGAATATATTTGGGTGGAGAAAATATATTGGGTCGGGGAAGGGTGTTGGATGTTGGTTTTTCTTTTCCTTCACTGATTTTATTGAAGGGTTTTTTTCCCTTTGGTCTCATATTGGGAATTGGAGAGCAGACAGCTGTGCCACAGCCATGCCATAGCTCTGAAGAAGAAGAAAGAGGGTAGTGCCCATGTGAACCACTTCAGAACATGGTGGAAGGTAGTGGGCACTGGAGGTAGTCCATATCTGAGAGACACGTAGAGTGGAGCAGATAGTGTGAAGGCACCAAAGTTCTTAAAGAGAAGCCATGACTTCAGGACACCCACACTGTACAGTTTGGTGCTGCTGTGTCTGGGGGAACCATCTGATGAACTAAAGGACTGTCAGGGAAGAGGTGAGAGGGCCTGTCACTACATTGCCACTTTAAAGGGCTGTTTCTGTACTCTGAGGGTGTGTTTACAGAGCTGTGACTTTTGAAAGGGTAAAGAGTATTTCCCTATTGTTTTTGGATGGGGCTGCACAAGCGCAAGTGCAGCGTCTTGCACGTGGGAAAGAACAATCCTATGTACCAGGATAGGCTGGCAACTGATCTGCTGCAGACCAGGAGAAAGGGACCTGGGGGTCCTGGTGGACAGCAGGATGACCATGAGCCAGCAATGTGCCCTTGTGGCAAAGAAGGTAAATGGCATCCTGGGGTAGATCAGAAAGGGTAGTTAGTAGGTCTAGAGAGGGTAGTGGAGGTGTAGTGGGTAGTTGGATCTCTGTTGTTACAGGTAAATGCCTTTCTCAAAGTCAATTTCCTTCTTACTTTTCTTCAGCAAACTCTTAAGGGGACAGTTAGGCACTTCTTGTCTTTTGTTTCAGTTTATTAGCTCTTTGCTAATTAAGCCAGCTAGCCCTGGACTTGACCGGCGTGTCAATTGGTGACACTCTTCTCCACATTTTCAACCAATAATTATTCCTGTTACTATAGTGAAACAATCCTTGAGAAAAACAGAAATCCTCTAAGGAGCACGTTAATTATGCAGAATGAATACTGCATTAATATGAATGTCATTCCTCTTATTTCTAATTATAGTTGCTCATTTTCATTCTGTGCTTAGGATTTTCAGAGCCAACTTGCTTGTAATACGAGAAGTAAGACCTAACATATAGTCAAGCAATTTGACTCTCTAAAAAGAGCCTTACAATCACCCTAGGACTGCTGCAATCCCACCTAACAGTATCTCCTAACTTCAACCACACAGAACAATACTCTGTGTGAGACAATAACAGAAACATCAGTCAAGCCCAGGTAAAGCAGATAAATCAAAGCAGGATTCCATACACTTAAGACAATCCACCTAGAAGTGACAAGACAATGCAAAAGCAGTCACTTCTCTGATCAACAGAGAGACACTGTCATGAATATCTATTGCTATTTAAGTCTCCTATTCAATCTAGGAGTTCATTTCTGTACTTATATGTTGCATTTTTTTTAGTGAGATAGAGGAAGACTTACTGATACCTTTTTTGAAAAGAGCTACAGAGGTACCTGTAGAAAAGAAATGCCAAGATGTTAATCCTAAACCTGGTTTTTGTGTCTTTAGTTTAGAGGTATACCTCCTTGTGTTTATACCACACTAGTTATATTGCTGTCCCTTATAAATATTGCTGCATAAGGCAGGTTATACAGTGCAGAGCAAAAGACGTTTCTGGCTGGCTCTGCAAAAAACCAAAAACATAAAATGATTTAATCTCTGCGTGACAGAAACTGCAGGCTGTGAACAGGACCATATTGCCAAAAACTATAAAACAATCAACTATAAAACAATGGCTAACGTGCTGGAAAGACAAAACCAATTCTCTTGAGACAGCTTAACAATACAGCAGGAATATTTCTGCTTGCATAAATGTTCCTATATCCTGGTATTGGTTTTGGAGAAGGAAATCCATTCCCTTTTACTTTTCTGTATTACTCTAGCCTGGGGTAAAACAGCATTGAATGGATCAGCACACAGTCTTCCAAGGGCTGTAATGGTCTTCAAAGATTTCTGTGCACTAAGATGGCACTGAAAATACAGATGTCGATTCATTGACACTGGGCTTACTTTAAGCCTTTCAAACAAACAACACAATACATACACAAACACATTTTTACTTCTAAACTCTGAAGATTTTAACATAGTAAGTAAGTAGGAGCACAGTGAAAATTAAGCGTACTTCTTCTTTATTTTACTGAACTGAAGAACCATCACTGGAAGTCCCAATACATGTAAAATGTTCCTTGATGCAACCTACAGATACCTAAGGTGAATGATCAGCCTAGAAAACATGAGAGATGTTGACACAGGAAGATGAAAAGAAACCTGTAATCTGCACACTCAGAGAAATAATGTACATCAGATCAAACAAATAATATCAAACCACAGTAAAGCATCCTTGGAGGAAGGAAATCAGTCTCCTATTCTGTAACTGCAAAATTGCTAGACCTTCAAAGCCAAAAACAGAGATCACATGCAAAAAAGGATAGGGATTGTTAATGCTCTCACAGCAACATCTTTCTGCCCAATAAATATGAATGGTGCGCCTTCAGCACAGAGAAAGTAAAATAAAAGTATGTCCATTTATGTGAACTTTTTTTTTTTTACTTTACATTCAGCAGTTTGCTTTCTTGTGACAACATTACAAACTCAGTGCTTTCGATCACAGCTACACAAACTAGCCAGTTTTATTTATTTTCAATGTCCCAGCTGAGACAATAGAACAGTGTACCTTGTAGATCAACATTTGGAACTTACTTTCTATGTACCACTGTAGATTTCCAACACTACCTAACACAGGATATGGCTTCATGACAAGCTTGAAAGATACTAAGGAAATATTCTATCCTATTAGGCAAATAAATGCTTGGGATGGGTATCTGGAGTCATGCAAACACAGTGGCTGGGGAGTCACAGTAAATGTTTTTATCTACAACAAATCACAGATCTATTACTTACAATCTATGATGTTTTTAGCAATGTATCTTCAGAGGACAGTTCAAACAAGGCTTCCTTCTGCACATTACTTGGAGTCGCTAAATTTGGGGAGTTAGAAATGAATGGTTCCCATAAAGGCTTTGTTGTCTCTATGAGACAAGATGCTACTTGGGGGCCTATAAGAAAGGTGGAGACAGTCTTCTTAGCAGGGCTGGCTGTGACAGGGCAAGGGGTAGATTTAGACTATATATAAGAAAGTTATTCTTTGTAGTGAGGGTGGTGAAACACTGGAACAGGTTGTTCAGAGAGGTGGCAAATGCCCTATCCCTGGGAACGTTCAAGATCAGGCGGAACAGGGCTCTGAGCAACCTGACCTAACTTAAGATGTCTTTGCTCCTAAAGAGGGGTTGGACTAGATGGCCATTAAAGGCCGCTTCCAACCCCAATCATTATAATGTATATAATGCATCGTAAACAAGACACTGCTGGCTCATGGTCATCCTGCTGGCCACTAGAACCCCCAGATCCTTTTCTCCTACACTGCTCTCCAACGGTCAGTCCCCAGTGGTGGTCAACNCAACAACCCCAGGTACCAGTATAGGTTGGGGACTGACGTGTTGGAGAGCAGTGTAGGAGAAAGGGACCCAGGGGTCCTGGTGGCCCGCAGGATGACCATGAGCCAGCAATGTGCCCCTCTGGCTAAGAAGGACAATGGCATCCCGGGGTTTATCAGAAGGGGTGCAGTTAGAGATCGAGAGAAGTTCTCCTCCCCTTCTACTCAGAAAAAGAAATAATTAACAGCTAATTTTAAATTGCTCCTGAAAGCCTTAATAGACCAATGCAGTAAACTACAGGTTCTAGGGCAAGTGTAGAGTCTTTCATCTGGGCAACAACCCCAGGTACCAGTATAGGTTGGGGACTGACGTGTTGGAGAGCAGTGTAGGAGAAAGGGACCCAGGGGTCCTGGTGGCCCGCAGGATGACCATGAGCCAGCAATGTGCCCCTCTGGCTAAGAAGGACAATGGCATCCCGGGGTTTATCAGAAGGGGTGCAGTTAGAGATCGAGAGAAGTTCTCCTCCCCTTCTACTCAGAAAAAGAAATAATTAACATCTAATTTTAAATTGCTCCTGAAAGCCTTAATAGACCAATGCAGTAAACTACAGGTTCTACATCAAGTAAATTGGCTACTTACTGTGCAGCTGAACATCTGAATATTCCAGATCTTCTCCCTTATACTTCATAGTCTCCTAACTACTAAAACAGAGGGTGCAGGAGTCTTGGTAGCCCACATTACTTTCCTTAGAACTACAGGAAAAATATTATCCTGCTTAAACAGTGTGAAAGGATAACTTTCCATTACAGAGAAGAAAAGCTACTTTATTTAAAGTGATTAAAGGCTTATCTGTATTCAGTTTCCACTCAGTACAGGCCACAGATTATTTTTCACAAATAGAGTAAGCAAGTAAAGTCTTCCTTGGGGTATCTCCAAGTCACTCTGGTTTTGCACTACTGACCTCTGCAGAATTAGAATGAGTCACGTTAATGAAAGTCAGAGGGATCACTCATATATGACAACTGGCCTGTGGTGACCTGACTTTCTTGTGCCTATTGAAACTGTCATAGCTTCTGAGAATAGATCAGTCAATCAAACAAAATTATCCTTCCGAATTTGTGACACCTGTTCACCACAAAGACAAAGGTCACAAAAACGGGGAAAGAGCTTTGTTTGATGAGTCTCATGAACCCTTGTAAATGATTGGCTAGAGTTTTGCGTTATAGGGGAAATGTTGGCTAGGGTAAACTGCAGCATCATATTCATTCTGAAGTCTTAACTTGGAGGAAGGAAGACGTATTAATGAAAGAATCTCTAAAGAAGTGGCTCTTGCATGTGTTTGTCTCTCTTGTCTTCCATCACCTGTAGGTATCATCTGCAGATACAAAAGATGCGCACAGACACTTGGGTGAGCAGGCTTCAAAACAAAGACTGGTGTTTCACGGACATGTTTCCTTTCAGCACTACTCTCCTCTGCGGAGCCAGGGCTGAGGTAGATTAGGTGCTTTAATTTAGAGAGCAATAAGCCTGATTCTGCAGAATGCTAAGCACTGTTGGGCCCTAACAAATAGGAGCTGAAGGAATTTGCAAAACAGACATGTAGACCACTGAAGGATGGTATGGTATTTTTCCAGAGATCAAACCTCTGCAATGGTTATTTTCAAAGTTATTGGTTGTACAAGATTTCCCACTGGGTCTTATAAATTGCTGCTTAGACACTGAAGCAGATTGTGTTATCTAATCTCCAGCTGCTAAAAAGCCTGATGAATATTTTATTTTAAAGACGAGACTATGGTTTGGCTGACACTAAGAAAAGCAGTTTTTCTTCCCACTTCTGTAGTCTTTATTCAGACAATGAATGAAAAATATCTCAATTAAGGACCTACACCTGATTTATCAAGCAAACCAACTGATAAAAAGTTTATCAAGCTTTTTACTGACAGAGATGATACAAACTTTTTTAAACACTGAACACTTCTGAGATCTAAAGAACTGACATGTTTGACTACAGCAGGTTTTGCATCTCTTTACTAGAGATCCTGGTTTTGCTATCCCCTAATCATGTATTGCAGTCTTTGCCTTGAGGGACTGACTTGGGTGTACTTGCAACCAAACCTAAAATTTCATGAGATCATCATTTTGGAGTACGCAGATGACATCCAGGATTGAACTGTCTTGCTCCCAGAGTTTCTTTTTCATCCTACCGTTTCTGGTAGTTATCTCATTCCCTCTCTAACATTGAAATCTCTTTTGCAAATATTTTTTTTTAACTTTATTGAAAATTTAGACACAAAATTCATTGCCTTTTTTAGTGGTTGAGTCCTTAGTCCCATTTTTATTGCATGATGCTTCCCCTTGTTCTTTCTGTGGCCTCTTTTTGCTGATGCTGAACAGCTTTTTTGCTATTTTCTCAACTTTGGAAGTCTATTTCTCAAGATGCAGAGTCATAAACTAAATGGTTTTTACTTTTCTTGTCTGCAAGGCTTCTTTTTAACCTTCCAACTGCAACAGCCTGTGAGCACTTCACAGCAATAGCAAGGAGAGCACCAGCACTGGCACCAACTATAATGTGAGATGGATGTTCTGCTTCTGGATGTTTTCACTCTGTCTGCACCACCTTCCCTTAAAAGGCTTCAACCATGTATTGTGCCAAGAGCAGAACTAAAACAAGAGCTGCCCCCCTTATATGGTCAAGTATTAAAGTGTTACTCCTTCCCAGTCTTTAATTTATTAAGCTAAACGCTTTGGAATACTAAGCCCTCACACATAACACAGATAACCGGGACATAACACTATGATAAGATGTAAACTGTCATGGCTGGCAGAGAGGCTGTCAGGAGTACAAGGCAGAAAAAGTATAGTTAGGAGACAACAAGTTCCTTTTCATTTCTATTACGCTACATCTCACAGAGAAAGATCATAGTAAGAGCAATCAATAAATGGAAAGTTTATTGAAGACAATTTAATTTTACAGATCTAAAAAAATTTGGCTTTTTTGCTTTGTTTCATCTCCACTCAAAATAGTTCCAAAATTATTCTGCAGGTGGACTAAAGGTACACTGAATCAAGGTCTGGTGTCCAGGAGCACTTTCTGTCTTGAAAACTGTTGACTTCTGGTGAATTTTTTCAGATGATGGCAGTTCTGAGGAGAGGCTGAGGGAGCTGGGATTGTTTAGCCTTGAGAAGAGGAGGCTCAGGGGTGACCTTATTGCTGTCTACAGCTACCTGAGGGGTGGTTGTGGCCAGGAGGAGGTTGCTCTCTTCTCTCAGGCAGCCAGCACCAGAACAAGAGGACACAGCCTCAAGCTGTGCCAGGGGAAATTTAGGCTTGAGGTGAGGAGAAAGGTTTTCACTGAGAGAATCATTGGCCACTGGAATGGCCTGCCCAGGGAGGTGGTGGAGTCGCCGTCCCTGGAACTGTTCAAGGCAGGACTGGACGTGGCACTTGGTGCCATGGTCTAGCCTTGAGCTCTGTGGTAACAGGTTGGACTTGATGATCTATGAGGTCTCTTCCAACCTTGGTAATACTGTGATACTGTGATCTCCTTGTTAAATTCTTTTCAGGAAAACCTGAATTATCTTTCCGTCAATGGGGCCTTCTGGCACTCACGCAACATAACAGTGGTGCCAACTAGTTGCTCCAATGTTCTCTCCTGCCTTTCAGTCTCACCTTAGCCTTTTTCCACGTTTGAAATCTTTCAACAGCAAAAGCTAAAAATTATCCCAGCAGAAAGATAAGTCCTACAAACACAACCTGGTTTGCTCATGCCCTGTAACATGCAGCAACCTAGAAGCTTGAGATACATGGAAGACATTAATTTTCAGTACAACCCTTTATACTTTAAGTATACAAACCATTGTCTGGAAGGTCAGGTCCTTGGTTTAAAATTTTTAAAAAACCCAAATTAAAAACTTAGTATCTTCCTTTGCGCTCCTTCACGTTCACCAGACTTCTTCTGTCTCCTGTCGGAGCAGACTTGAAAATACTTGCACCATCACAAAGACAGTTAAAACACTTGCCACAGAACTCAGGCCCCCTGACACACAGTGGAGACCCATAGCTATTTACAGTTCCGTGGCAACCTACATGTGTTCCACAGGGTGAGTACACAGCTCAGTGTTTTATACCACCAAACTTTCCTGCATAGGTAGGAAAGTTACGAGCACTTTGTGCAACACGCTAAAATACCAGCGCTTTTCAAAGTACTTGAGACAGTTTCTAAAATCTAAACTACTTTGTGGCCCAACCCCAAAAGACAAATTTCTAGTTGAATCCCCAACAGTAAAAGTAAATTCATGTGTCTAACTTCATAGCCAGCTACAGAGCAAGTACTGAAACAAATTAGTAGGCAAGCCAACAGCTGAGTCATAGCTTCAGGTCTCTGAGAAAGGGCTGCACAATTCCTCTGCCTCTTCCCTGGTCTTCAGGGACTAAGTGGTCAAAGCAAAAACAGCCAGCACAGCTCCTTGCTGAGCCTGCTTTGCCTCGAAAACTAATGTGATAATCCTGTCCACTATGAGCAGAAGGTGCAAGGATGCTTTTTATGGACACTGTACTTCAGTCTAGTCTCCCTAATTGCCACTGGTGCAGGATTCATTAGTGAACGGGACAGGAAATGCACCTTTGAAAAATACAAAAAGCAGGATGCACACAGTAAAGCTGAAACCTTTCACCTCGCATTTGTAGGTGCTGCAAGTAGGTTATTGTCATAGTGATAAAGACAGTAAATTGCTGCCAATGTTAAAACTATCAGATGCCTGCAATTTCCATTATCACAGTGAGATTTTTAGCATTCAGTCTGTAGGTATAATGAGGCAGCAAAGAAACTTTATTGAAAACTGAAAATTAAAGAAACTTCTGAGAAGTCATATAACTTTTAAGAAGTTGCACTGGAGTACATCTCATACACAGGCTTAGTGAGTACTCAAGCCTTGAGTACAGCTTGTCTTATAAATTCCTCTCTGAAATCTGGATGATAACAGAGTCCTAGCAATGAGATTCCATGCCAGAAAAAGGTTCCCTGAACAGCCAAGTGGTAATTCAAATTAACTGCTTAATCCAATTTAAGTTTGTGCATACTGAATATGGGGAGCATGGGGGGCACAGGCAGGAATTCAAGGCCAACTCACTTGCATAATATCTAACTTAGAATGGCCTGACCCGTTTACTGATGCAGATATTATTTGGCAACAGGCAATAGATAAAGACCTGAAGATTTTCTATTTGTTTCTGGAGCCCTTGGTCATAACAACATTTTAGGATTTGATGTATTAGCAAAGTCTGGAAATCACCCGTTAGGATGGTATGGAGCTATGGAGCTCTACACTATGAGGTTCAAGTACTTGAAAAGTCCATTAAACTGTCTCCTTCCATGAATGTTAATCAATATTCTATACTGGCCAGAACCAAAGCGGGTATTTGGAAGATCAGGGTGATATAACAGGAACACACTCACCCTATAATTCTCTAGTATGGCCAGTATATAAACTGGTAGCAAGGAACAGTTGACTGTAGGAGGCTTAACAGTAGTACAATGCTACTTAAACAGCCACTGTTCCTGGCTAACCTGGTTCACCCAAATTCAAGCTAAACTCCACACACAAATGTCCACATTAGATGTTAATAGCAGACTACCTGTTTTGACTTTACTACATTTACTTTACCCTCAGAAGATCAACATAACAGCTCTCCTCTGTGGATATAGTGAAAAATTTGGATTGACTACAATACATTAAATTAAACTTCTGTCTGGAGCCTAAATTGTTCCTGCACCCCTCTTTGCCTGACAGACACTTTTGGAAGGACACATGGTATGTTGGTAAGCCATACTGTGGAAGATGACTACTCCTGAGGCAGACAGAACTGGTAAGCACCCAACAAAATGTAGGAGCCAACTACTGATAATGAGGTACGTAAGAGGATCCTGGCTATCAA
>VXBP01002239.1:110035-146673 GCA_013400115.1 Rhinopomastus cyanomelas | reverse complement strand
GGATGATTAGGGAACAGGAGGGCATGGCTTATGAGAAGAGACTGAGGGACTTGGGGCTTTATAGTCTGGAGAAGAGAAGACTTAGGGGAGATTTGATAAATGTTTATAAGTACCTGAAGGCTGGCCAGGAGGGGGGGGACAGGCTCTTTTCACTTGCTCCCTGTGATAGGACAAGGAGCAATGGGTGTAAGTTGCAGCAGAGGAGGTTCCACCTCAACACAAGGGGGAACTTCTTTGCTGTGAGGGTCACGGAGCACTGGAACAGACTCCCCAGGGGGGTCGTGGAGTCTCCTTCTCTGGGGACTTTCAAGGCCCACCTGGATGCGTTCCTCTGTGATCTGTGTTAGATAGTTTTGTCCTGCTCCGGCAGAGGGGTTGGACTCGATGATCTCCTGGGTCCCTTCCAACCCCTAACATCCTATGATCCTATGATCACACCACAGCCCCCTTCTGCTAAGGGTTTACTCATCACCTGAAATCTGGGTGTTCTTAAAGCAGCTCAGCTTTGGCTCTGTAAATCTGAGAGTCATGATTAATGACAGCATGGTTCATAAAACATTCCTGAAACAGATGTTTGGAACAAGTTTTCTTGGAGAGGGAAAGAATCCAGTTTTTCTTTTGCTTACCAATCTGAAAATCCACTCTGTAGGAAACAGTTCTTGTAGCTCACTGAAAATGTCCTTTGTTTCATACTCAGAGGTCATTTTCTAGCTGTTTGATGTTAGTTTTCTCAAACAGCAGGCACAGCTAGTGCTTTTCCATTTCATAAAGCACCTGCACCATTTAAATGTCCTTCATTACTAAGTCAATTCTAAACGAGTCTCCCCACACTGAGTTCACCACCTGATGGGCTGGACTTGATCATCTCAGAGGTCTTTTCCAGCCTCAATAGTTATGATTCTGTAAAGGATTTCTAAAATAAAGGAACCCTCTGAAATAAACTGAATGTGATTTTCAGTAGATATAGAAAGATTACTCCTGCAGTAAAACATCTAACTGAAGGTATAATGACAACTCAGAGTGATTCTTTAAAGTCATTAGATTCTAGTTCCCATTACTTTCTCCCTGTGACAGAGAATTTTGGTCTGAACAGTGTGTTACTGTTCGATAGAGCAGGTGGCTACATCTATGACAGAGCAAGGTCAAATTTTGGTAGCAGAATCTTTCACATCCTTAAGGTATTTCTGGGTCTTTTCTAAAGCATGATCTAGAGATCAGTAGCTTTATTTCCTAGTGCAAATAAACATCAGTTGCTTTGTATTTTATAATTAATTTTATTTCTTTTTATATATTTACCTTGTTCACTGAGCAGATTATTCTGAGCCTGGTTAGCGTCACCAGCTGTCATCTTTACACTTGCATTCTGCCATGAATTCAAACAAAACTTTCTCACCTCAGCCTCCTGGAGGACAATGAAAACAATAAGTTATGGTTTTCTCTTTCATTTGGCAGTTTATGGTGTGTTTGGAAATAAAACAGCTCATTTTTTATAATGGGTGTTTTAGCTTTTCTAAGTACGTACATGGTGTCCATCTCCTAACTTTCCACTTGTTTCCAGCAACTGAAGATACAATCTGCACTGTAACTCTAGAAAAAACACCTGCTGGTTTAGGATTCAGTCTGGAAGGAGGCAAGGGCTCTATTAATGGAGATAAACCCATCATCATCAACAGGATATTTAAAGGTAAACACACTTAAATGTGTACATTGTTGGTCCTCAACTGATGCAAACCCAAGCAGTTTGTGATTGCTGATTGATACCTGTGAAAAAGAGATTTGTTGTCCTGCAGCACTGTCTTGTGTGGTGCCAGTAATCTGTTGCCTTCTGAGATCAGGTGGTTTATACCAAACATGCTGGTGATTCTTAAGTGAAAGACACATTAAAACCTCCTCCACAACAGAGAATCAAAGTACCTTCATTTTCTTTCTCCAGGGACTGCACTAGAACAAAGCGGCCTTGTTCAGCCTGGTGATGAGCTCGTACAAGTGCACACAACTGCCATGCAAGGACTCACTCGTTTTGAAGCATGGACTATAATCAAGGCACTACCTGATGGGCCCGTCACAGTGGTCATCAAGAGGAAGAATTCAAGCTCTTTTACCACCAAAGTTTCATCTGAAACTTTGTAAGAGAAGGAGTTAGGCTACTGCAAATATTGCAAACAAAAAGGGATTTTATTACTCACAGCCTTTTGGCTAGGACAGCAAAATACTCAGCACGCAAGAAAAGCTCGCATGATCTGGCTGTCAGTTACGGAGTTTTAAGCTGTGTGGGACAAAATAAGATGCACACAAAATGTGTGTGATTCTTATTTCCCCATTCAGTAACAGCTGTTACAAGGTGTAAAATTATAAAATGACCAGAGAATCACAGAATATCTTTGGTTGGAAGAGACCTTTGATTTTATTATTAATATGCTGGTTGTAATAAAATACATGACCGCTCTTTTATTTTAAGCCATAACTTAACAGACCTCAGAAGCACATTCTGTACTATTTTCAGTCCTACCCTACAAGTCTCACTCCTTGCCTCACTCTCCATGGAGGAAATGTGTGTAACTAAAAACTGCCTGTGCAAAGGGCAAACAAAGGGGGTGCAACTTCGTGTGTTGAAACAAAGAGCCCTGGAAATCCCCAGCTTTTCTAGTGAAACCACAGGACATTCAGTAAAGCCAAAACCTGTTGAGGTAAATTTCTGCTAGCAGTTGACAGAGCCATCTCTACTCCAGCAAGGCAAACGCAAGGTGTGGGAGGAAAGGCACGATGGTATTGCAAGGGTGCGGCAGGAAGCTGATGGTAATACAGCAGAGCTTTTCCTAACCTTGCTCTGGACAGAGGTCTCTCGGGACTACAGTGGGAGCAACAAGGCCATTTAGAACAAAGTCTTACCTTCTAAACACACATTTTTTTAAATATCTTTGGTCTTTTCCTTACAAAAGTACCAGGGAGAGTATCTGGGACTTAAAAGTTCTGAATCCAAGGTTATTTTGAAAGCATTGAACAAACTGGAGAAAAAAAAATCTATGCTTCAAATGCTACTGTTGTCACTTTGCCAGTGCTCTTTGAGCAGGGTATGGAATTCTACCAGCAGCAGCATCGTACGTATCTATAGCAAGATGGTCTTGTGCACCTGTTTGCTCTTTGACCTACTTCACTAAGGGAAGAGATGCAACATCAGGATGAAGTAGTGACTTGCCAGTTGAAAGCCATATGGCTACACTGGTTATGACCCAGGCTGCTCATCTTCCCATAAGTTGGAATTTGCTGCATCCCTCTTCAGTTACTTAATTTCACCAAACCATAAACTGCAGGAATTCAGAAGATATTTTCTGTGCACTTAATGCAATGTCACAGGAACAGGAACTGAGAGAAAGGGATGTAGGACAGGCAGCAGAAGGTATTAGCTGAATCCAGGCACATAACTTTCTTTGACAACTGTTAAGCCTCAAAAGAACATTATTGAGAAGCCATGTGCCCCTACATCTCCAAATCCCCTCTCAACTGAGTTGTCTTTTTCAAAACCCAACCAAGCCACCCTCAAAACAAAGAATCTATGAACTGAGTAGAAATAAAAATAGAAATAAAAAAAGAGGGAACCTCTAAGGCTTTGCATGCAAACGCATGCCAAGATACTACACTTCATGCCCAACAACTTCAGTACACTGAGATAAGTATGTCTGAGCCTCTGTAACACCAGGGCCCAAATCTCTCTTCAGTGAACTTGTTACTCTTCCTAAGTACAGAAAGCAGCAATTAGAAACAAGGACCAACCAAGGACAAGGAAGTTATGACAGTGAGAATTTTTACTAAAACACTTTTATCCTCAGTTAGTGAAAGTAACAGCTTTTTCCTCTCTTGTGGCCATGAATTCAGAAAGATGCTGGCTATCCAAAAGCCTCTTGTGTTTTCTCGATCGCAAAGCAGGTGCATAAGAAATGATTTTAAAGGATGATCCAGGAAAAACATCAGGACATAGTGGAAAAATATTTATTTCATCACACTCCTACAAGGTTTTACATCTCTATACACAGAGGTGACCAGATTAAAAACTATTTCCTTGAAAAATGTATTCTGTAGGGCGAGATTTATAGTGGGAAACTTTGTGTGCAAGTCCATGCCCTAACACTAAATATAAAACAAATAGAGGGACAGGAAGCAGAGCACATTAACCTTGTTAAATAATCAAGTTATAGCATTAAAATCACAACCTGCATTTAAAATCCTAATTCAGCAATTAGTCTTCCTTTTGTAATTATACATAATCCATAGCAACGTCTGACATTCCTACAGTAAACAGCATCATAATACATTCTACAGCTGGAAACATCACTGCACACAAGATCAGGAGCTGATTTCCCAAGATCATGGCAAATCAGTCTTGGTAATAAAGCAATGTCCTAATGGCCTGTTGAGTCAAGGTTAGAGAGTTTATTTACCCGTTAAAACCCCTCACCACATGAGAACAAACCCATGTTCAAATGCAGTCATTTTCAAGTGCATTTTTGAAAACAAGTAAAGTGCTTAATCCTCTTTATTACCACTACATTGATGCTACCTGTTGTCAGCGTTGTGGAAATTGCTGGTTTTGGTACACAGGGGAGAAAGGAAGAGTGTTTATTTTCCATCCCACAGGCCTAAGGACTCAGTTTGCACTACTTGACCTCAATTTACAAAAAAAGCACTTAAGACATATTTACCACCAGTACTGAAGTCTGCTAGAACAAACAAGCGAGAACCTCCAGACTAGCCAGTATGTTCTGGCTTTTAATATTTGTTGTCCCGGACCCACTGAAACATCTTAGCAGCTCTACTGAGCTTCCTCTTCTTTTGGGGAAGGAACATTGTTCCAGAGAAGACTACGGGGAACATCAGAGACAAAACAGGGCTGGACATGCATCCAGCTAACACTGCAGTGTGAAGTGGATTTTAACAACGCTTCTCCTCACAGACACTGACAATGTGTGGTCAAGAACTGATCCAGTATTTGTATCTTCTCCCCCAAGAAAGCCCTCAGTGCTGCCTCCATGATTCTTCCTGCCCCTGGTGTGATATTTTTCTGACTAAAAAATGAAGCATATAGTATGATAAAAGAACGCATTGCTTTGTACAGAGATAGGCAGAAAATGCTGTTTTCAAAATATACTCAATTCATTGCTCCCGTTTCACCTTTCCTAAATAATATTTGCTGGTGGAGAAGTCCTGTAGGCCAACTTCCTACTTCTACCCTCAAGCTGCCAGGTTTTTTTCCTACCCTCAGCTGACGATGTCTGCACTTGGTATTGTCATGCTTTTAACATCTTAAGAGCTTTGGTCAAGTTACTATAAAACCCAGTTATGTTAGCTGGAAAAAAGGAATCCACTACTGTCTGGGGAAGATAGCCGCCAAGGTCAGTCTGAAAGAAACTGAGGAGTTGAGTCTTGTCTGGCTCCCTGCAAAGACAAGGCAAGTAATTTTATAGCCAGCGGTTTAAAAGCATTCAGAACTTTACAATTCTTATATGTGTGTCTGACAATAGACATTTCAAAGTACTTTTTTCTCTAAAACAACCAACAGATATTAATTCCAAATTTCAATGAACATGGTTATCCCCACGATCAAAATTGCTGTTAAACTAGGCCCTAATTAGGTGCATGATTCCATTTAGTAATTATGGTGAAGCAACTGGACATTCAGTTATCAAAAATTAAGACCATATTTGTACGTTCTGCTGAATCTCTGTTTAGGAGGTCAGTGATGATGATGATGTTTCATATAATATTAAACAACTCTCGAAACTGAAAGGGCATTCGGTTATAACGATTATTCACCAGAGGAAGACAGAAACATGTCATTGCCAAGAGGCTGCAGATCACGTGAGGTCACATGCACATAAACACAACACAGAATGGATAAGAAGGGCTTTGGAATATATAATGTTCAAATGAATTGCTTCTTACCCTGGAAGTGGTATACAGAAACAGCCACAGGGATAATTAAAACCTCTCACAAAATTTGGTTGAGGAGGACACTGAGGATGTTCCACATTGGTGGCTGTAAGGAAAAGCATTCAAGAAAAGTGTTATTTTTGGAGAAAATGGGAAAGAGTCCTTGGTGCTCAAAGTACCAGCTGAGAAGTGAATTAAGAGGGAAAACACTCAAAACCAGTAATATAACCATTTCAGTGTGGTGCTGTGCAATACCAGTAGTCTTTTCTGAAAGGAACTGCTCTGGCTATGGAATGTAAAAACCAAAGAAGTGCTGAATTTAGAAGCAGCTGTTACTTCATGCAAGGCACTTTGAGGGAATTTCACTGAACCCAGGTTGGATGAGGGCATTTCTTTCCTTGAAAAGTCATTCAGGTTACAACAAATGCATGCCACAGAGGTATATGCCACTTGACTGCTCAGAAGCTGCACTCTAGCAAGTAATTAATTGTCTGCAAAGGCATTCCTGAACAGGATTGGAAAATGGGACAGCTGAACAGTGGGGCAATCAAAACACTGACTTGTAACAGGTAAACAGCAGGACAAAAATGAACAAAGAATCATCCTTCAGTGAGCTGGCAGCCCCCTAAAAATCAGCACCATGTGTTTTGTAAGGCAACAATTTCCACCTGTGGGAGTGGTACATTTGGTCAACAGCTTCACCAAAACCCAGAGGCAGCACAGAAAGTGTTAATAACAGAATTTAGCCTGAATGGTTCTCCGTTTGGAAAGTTCTGTAAATGTTTAAAAGAAAACCAACCAATAAAATCACACTTAAGAAAACCTTGAACTTAACACGAAATTAAATACTTATTCAATCTCAAAAGCACAGCACGGGAAAAAACTACAGGCCAATAATATCATCATCTGAATGTTAAAAGTACTTACATACTCTGAGAACAGCAGTGCACAGAGACTACTACTATTTTGTCTTCTGACTAAGATTAGAACAACAACTACTAAACAACATAGTGCTTATTTCTTATTTCATACTTATTTTACTTATTTCCAGTAGCTGCTGATTATCTTCTAACATAGTGTGACCATGTTGAGAACACGAGCATCGTACCAGCAGATAGCATTGTCCCATCTTCATACTGCTTCATTAGTATCACATCCACAAATTCCCTTGGGGAAATTATCCTCATGAAAGCTGAAGGGGTTGTGGTTCTGCACACAGAGATGGTCTGGAAATCACAAAACAGACAAATCAGTCAATGCTTTCAAAAGTAAAGCAGAAAAATCCTAGTATTTCTGGTATTCTTTCAGTCACGTTTTTAAAGTGTATTCAAGCAGTTGTACTACACTCTTTGTCGAACAACAAGCAAATCAGCCCAGTCAAAAGGCACTACAGTCCATGAATGGACAGTTTAATGAAGACAAACAGCAACAATGCATTGCTTCCAAGTTGCTTAAGGACAGATACCACAAGGGATGCTGAAAAGCAAATCTGGCACATCAACGCCAACAAGACAGTTAATACATTTCCCCCTTCCAGGATGCTAACAAAGGTAACTTCTTTGTATAATAACACATGGGATACAATGCAATAACCAGGTTTGCTACATATAACAACCTTAATGCTACCACCCCCGTTCTGTAGATGCTCTCTGTTGATAGGCTCCCCAAAACATGTTTCTGACACACTGGCAAGTGCTGGCAAGCCTGATAAATTGTATGAATCTCCTGTGGCAGATTGCAGCATTCCTACAGTTGATGTCTGTAATTAAATGTCTGTAAAGTTAGCCCAAGAAAAATACTCTTCCCAGGACTTCCATCATTTCTGAGACTTAAGTGTTGGCACCTGCTCTCTCTGAGCACCCAAATGCACTTCAGATTTGGGGATTTATTGCCTTTTTAAGGTTCTGACATACTTCAAAAAGAAATTGGAAATTGGACTGTGTAACTGCAGCAGCAGCAGAAGCTTCTCTTACATAGCCCTTTATACCTGTAACACCCTGAGCATAGCATCTCTATTTCCGTAGCAAAGGCACTGAAGTGTAGTCAGCGCCAAGGTCAGTCGACCAGTCAAAGGCCGATTGAGACACATGCAGTACAGAGCAGAGCACTGAAACAGTGAAAGGCAGGGCCTGAATTAACAGCTGATGATAGGAGCACTGCACTGCTTAGCTACATCCATGCACTCTCCGAACCTTCTCTTCCCTCACAAACATAGCATTAAAAATACTGCTTAGCTTCATATGCAACATTAACAACAACATAGAGCAGGAATCTTTAATGTCAAGCATTCATGTATTTCAAGCGTGCAGTATTCAGCCGCCAAGGTCTCAGTTGTATCTTTCTGAAGGAGAAACCCTTGCTGAGGGACTATACGCACTTTACAGAAAATTAAAAACTAAAATAAAACAAAATAAATTGCTAATCCCAGCACTGTCAGACTGATCCAGACTGTGCAACTTCTTGGAGATCTTTTTTACCTCTGCACACATAAGAATTTACAAGAAGGACTTGTAGTCCAGAGCCAAACACTTCCGAACACCGCGCTATCACACCAGATGAGCTTCTGCGACACTTACATCACTGACGGCTTCGATGACCTCGAAGTCCTTCACGTTTCGGTCCCACTTGGTCCTGGCCCCGCCGGCCACCGGTTTAATGCAATCCCAGACGCGCTGGGGGCTGGCGGGCACGACCGCCTCTGCCCTGTACCTGCGGCGAGACGGAACGAGACGAACCGCGCTGACCCGCGCTGCCCTGCCTCAGACACCCGCCCCGCACCCCGGAGGTGGGAGGATCGCGGAGCGCCAGGATACTCACAAGTTGCCATCGAACTCGGTTGAGGGTCTCCACGACACCGACACCTCGCTCTGCAGGGTTGGGAACCGTTCAGCCGCCCTGCCGGACCGCTCCCGGCCCTCCCCAGCACCCCCTTCCCTCTTCGCCCGCTCACCGTGCACCGGCCGCCCCGCCAGCCGTCCTGCTCCCCCCGGTACAGCTCCAGCTGCTCAGCCGCCGCCTCGGCGCGTCCCGCATGATCCATAGCCGCGCCGCGCCGCCGTTCGGGGCCGCCTGTGCAAGCCCCGCCCCCGCGGTGGGCCGATGGCGGCACCGCCCCCTCACCTGAGGATTCGCCGTCACGGGGAGGCAGCGGCCTTGTTCGGCGTGGCGGCCGGGCTGTGGTTGGTGGTGGCGCTGACGTGCTGGAGCGCCGGTCACTGCCGGCCGCCCCACTGCGCCGTGGCCTGAGAGGAAACGACCCAGCCTGGCGAGTGGCGGGTGTGGAGAGACGTTACTTCATCGCCTCTCGGCTTCCGAACCTGGGCGGGGGCTGTGCTGGTCCCTTACATACAGATGGGGTCACCCCGCACCCGCAGCCGGGTCACACAGTCCGCAAGGCCCAGGTTTGCGGGGCGGCCACAGAGCCGGTCCTGGTTCCATTATCCCAGTCTCACTCCAGTTACATGCAAAAACAAACAAAAAGTTGTAAAATTGCAATGGTGCGTGAAAACCAGAACAGATTTATTAGCCTTTCTTTTTTAAAGGTTTTCCACGTACCAGGCTGGGCTGAGGAGTCCTTCCACAAAGCTAATCGAAGATCCGGGATGCCCTGTGGAGGGCTGGCACAGAGTGCTATGAACTGCCCATGCAGTATCATAGAATCTTAGAATCACAGAATCATTAGGGATTGGAAGGGACCTTTCAGGAGGAACATAACCACTACACACAACAAAACTCTCTGTGATTAACCTGACATTGACTTGGTTTGAGCTACACCATATTCAACCTATACACATCAGGGTGTCACAAATTATAAGTATCAAGTGCATCTGTAGGAAGATGATTACCTACTGAATTTATTCAGTGGAAGCATTATGACTCTGTCTAAGAGGGAAAGAGAGCCTCATCCAGTGTATTTTTGTACTGGTTTAATTCAAGTGCCCCAAATACTTAGCTTTTGATTTTTCCAGGGTGGGAGGTGGGGGGGACTGGTGGGTGTTGGCTTTTTAATAGCAAGTAATACATCAGAATAATTCTCCAAACTTCTGCTATGTATCAGTTGTGATATTAAAGCAAGGCACAGTTATCGGTAAAATAGAAAGCCAGCTAGGCTTTTCCTACGAGTGGCTGCATGCACTGCTGTTGCAAAATAATGCTGTACTTATTGCGATGGGCCTCAAACAGCAAGTACAGCAATTGCACATAACATCAGTTCAAAGCACAAAAAGGTTGGGGCACTTCCTCAGACGTTGGAGCATACCAGTTCATTAGGCTTGGACATATTTAGATCAACGCTGTTCTTTGACTTCTTTTTAGTGAGTTTTGCCCCAGATTTTGGATACTTTTCCTTGGTATGGATGACCTGGATATACTGGTCATTGCTGCTGGTCTGCGGATCACTGCTGGATTCAATGGAAATGGAATCTGATTCTGTTAGAGACTGCTCCAGCTTTTGCTTTGATTTTGGTTTCACACGTGGCTCAGCATAGTTCAGGTGCACTTTCTTGTAAGCATACGGAGGCCTGTCCAGGTCTAGATCAAAACCATCATTCCATGATTTGTAGTGGACTCTGGCTAGATCATTGCTCATAACAACATGGCCATCAGCATGCTCCCCAATGTAAAAACGTGGTGCTGGGTGAAGATCAGACAGTGAGCGGGGGCGATGTGATCTGCTAATGAATTCTCTTCTGAGCACCTCTTCATCCTCCTCATCTTCACTGGCAGGAGGGGAATACATCTGGTGTGGTGTTTGAACCACGTATCTTCTGACATTGCGAGGATACAACTCAATAATGTCTCCCAATTCATCCTTTCTGCAGTGCCTCTGGAGTCCGGAGGTAGAACGGAGCAACTTTTTACGGGGCTCTTTTTCATTAACAAGAAAATACCTGGTAGCATATGGTCTACGTCCCACAAAACCAGGACTCCCTGCCCCAAGAGCATCTAGATTTACCTGCTGAATGGTCTTTCTGAAGAGAGGCTCAGAATGAACATTTTCATTGCGCTTTTTGAAAGACACCTGTGCATAGGGCTTTGTTTTGCAGAGCTCACTTGCGCTTCCATGGAGAACACTTTGGTACCTTTGTGAAGGAAAGAAAAGGAGAAAATATTGATATACACATTTATTTATCAATGTAATTCAAATGTATAAAAAATTAATTGTTCTGGAAGTCAAGCCATAGATTGTAACAGTGGAGATTACAGAACATCCACTGTTCCAAATTTTTAGGACCTTTTTAAGGAACACACACAAAACATTGGAGATATATTTGTTCTTCCTCAGCAGACAACCGACTTCTTAGGTTACATTCCTGTTCTGTTTCCTTATTACTCTAAGAACTGCTCATTTTCTGGTCACTTGAGGAAAAAACTGAACAGGTAGCTTAAAGCATGAGTTGCTGATTATAAAGATGGATTGTCCTACAAACAGTAGTAATTCTGCACAGTTCCTGCAAACAGGGATTTTGCACAATTCCTTCACTCTTGCTGTGCTTGCCTTGTTCGTGGATAACCTAGTTTACTGTGCATAACCTATTTTACTTTTATGCCTGAGGGGAAGCTTAGCATTCACCTATGCCCGAGGTGTACTATAAACTGCATCTACTACATTATTCATTTAATTAAGGTTGAGTTAAGGGGATGGCGTTAGCAGAAATCTGAATGCTACTTGCAAATGAATCTACTTGAAACAATTCCTCAGCTGTTTTACTGCTCCAGACAGTTCGAATGAACCTAGTCTGTAAACAAACACGATTATATCATAGAGCTGCTGGAAGAAATGCCATTTCAAAACCGAAGCAGTCTTGCCTGTTTGTGGTGTGATCATTTCTGGATTTCTGTACGCTTGATACTGAGGGAGCTGGCGTTAAAGATGTTGAAGCTGAAGTTGTGTTGACAGGTCTTGCAACATCACCTGAGGGCACAGTTTGTGGCACAGACTGGGAAATTGTTTTTATTCTGGTGCCTTTGCTCACAGGAGACTCAAAGTTCAAGACACTGCCATTCTTTCGGGGCGTAGAGGACCAAACAGAAGACTCCTGGCTCATAATATCACCCTCTTGCTCTGGTCTCTTGTCAATCCCATCCAGATTTTGGATTCTGGCTAGAAAACAAATTATTACAGGAACTGTCAGAGTTCTAAATTTTGAAGCTGATATGATTGAGTTGTGGAGTCTTCTGGGTTGTGGAGTCTGCTTCTCTGGAGACATTTAAAACCCACCTGGATGTGTTCCTGTGCGACTTGGTCTAGATGATCCTGCTGTGGCAGGGGGATTGGACCAGATGATCTATCAAGGTCCCTTCCAATGCCTAATGATTCTATGATTCTACGTAAATGCTGTGTAGTAAGGGGATATCAAGCTAACAGAACCCCATGGTGTTAATAAAGATAAACCACTGGGGACACAGGAAAACACACTGAATGCTGCACTATAGGATTCCAGAATGTGCAACAAGCTGAAGTCTCTTTTCAGGAGCTGAATTTTAGTTCACAGTGTGCATCACTTCCAATATGAAGGTGGGCAAATTCCACAGACTGGCTCCAGTGACTGTGGTGGTTGGTGGTGAAAGCAGGAAATTGCCCTGTCTGAAGATCCCAGCAGAATTTAGGTATAAACTACACACCTTGTCTTTCAGGGCTGCCAACATTACCTCAAGCTGAGCTCAAAAACCACGTGAAAGGAGGACTCCACATGAAACAATTTTCTAAACTTAGTTGAACTTTCCTATGTGAGAAATTAAAACAGTTTTGCATTCAAATGCTTTATTAATGATGGCATTTGTAAAGCTCACCTACTTACCTACTGCCATCTGAACCACCTTTTTCTTATCTTCAGTTCTTTCCTAAAATACATCCAGAAGAATAAGAAACAGTAAATTATTATAGATAAGAGAGCAAATCCACTGTTGTGTGAGGATAAGAAAAATACAGGGTTGGTTGTGAAACAGTGAAAGTGACTGTAGAGTTTTAACTAGGCCAAACTTCACTGAACACCCACCGAACTGCAAATGGTAATGCTTTGCACTCTACTTACTGTTTGAATCTTCATTCTCAGTTGATTGTTGGTGAATTTCAATGATCTTGCAATACTTTGTAGATAATAGATTAGCATGCTTGAAGGGAAAGAGGTGATTATAAGTCACTTCAAACCATCTTGACGGTTTTCTCTTTGAGGGTTTACAGGTCATCAGAATGATGTGTTTCTGCTTTGAAGCATTTCCTTTATATCTCACATTTCAAGGAAGTGTACACAAAAGAAAGACATGACCATGCAAACAGGCTTAACAGTTCTAATTGTGTCTGTGTTTTGCACATGTAACCCTGGGTGCTTTTCTTGTTTAAATTCTGGACACACTTGGAAAATAAAATTTTGGTAGTTTATTGTCTTTTTTTTGTTCCCAGTCCAAGGTTATGGAACAGAGACACCAGAACTACAGCTGAGCTTGCACACTGATAGCAGTGTAGTTTTGGTGACTGACTTGGCATTTACTCTAGCACAGCTGAGATTGGATCTGGCCTGACATAACGGATTACAGCGGCTTTCAGAGGAAATAACATCTTTCATACCACAAACATTTACCCATGTGCTTAGCCATCAGCGTGAAGCAGTCAACAGAATAACTTAAATTTGTGAATATGTCAATATTTACATGATTGAGACCCTAGAGGAATTGTCTGAAAAACCCAGTCGTGGGACAAGTCCTGGATTTGTCTGTATATTACAGGGGAAAAACAATACAAAGGCACACACATGACAAATGATACTTCATAGAACAAAGTGAATCTCAAATGGCTCAAAGCAAATATTAATTACCATCTGCAAACAATTATTTAGAGACTACAGTAAGAAAGGACTTCCAGTGGAAAGTCTGCAACAAGTCATATTACATTAACACTTCAGAACAGACCTTTGTAATTGATTTATCATGTCAGGAATCAGGATGACTGTGTAGCTTCTTTAAATTATAGACTGAGCCCTGTTCACAATCATAAACTGAACTAATGAAAATTAATTTCTGAGGAGCTACCAAGAGAGAAGAAGGATCTTAAAACTTCCTGTAACCAACAGCACTAGAAGCCTTAACACAATAGTGAACTTGCTGTAACACAGCATCCCAGAACAAGAAATTCCCTTTGAAAATGTGACAACAGACTTTGTTAAGATAGATGCATGCCTGTCTGACTGATACACCACATATTCCATAAGGTGCATTTTTTCATGCTTAATAAAACTACAAAAATGCTGTATTTATTCCTCAGTATCAACACTTGACTCTCCAGAGATAAGGCCTGTGTTAATACAATCAATCTAAGCTGCCTGTGAAAACCAAAGTACTTACAATAAAAGCAGCAGTGCAGGGAGGACAACCACAGGACTGCTGATGTAAGTAATCACCGTGTTGAACCATGCAGGAAAATCATTTTGAATTGTTTCAGAAACAATATCATAAATTTTTTCTTGTCCACTACCAGAGGGGAAAACAAAAAAAAAAAAAAAAAGGGAAAATGAAATTGTAAGAACTCAGGGCTATATACAATTGTTAAACAGTGTTGTACTGAACAAACAAGATGTTTATCCAAAATGACTCTGGAACAGTATAATGGGGAAGAAACAAAAGGAGTCACTTCTTCTTTATTTGCTTTTAAACAACTCTTCTGAAGCACAAAAGCATTGGCCAGGCTTGGAGGGTGCTCAAATTGAAACACAACATGGTGATGTGTTCTAGATTCCTCAGTGGCACATTGCATTATGTAGGCATAAAATAACTCAGCTACGTTGAGCCTCACTCAAAACATTGACACATTTAATCTTAAAGTGGAAATTTAATCTTAAACTGACAAATCTTAAATTGGAAAACATCAGCAGAAAAAAAATTACCCTCTCTATAAATATTTTTAAAAATTTTTATTTGGTAATCTAGGTATTACTGAACTCTATGATTGTATTGTGAGAAGATGAAATATAAGTTTTGCAGTTTTCATCAGTCCATTATAACTTACCTGAAGGGGCCACAGTTTAAAGATGGCTTATATCGAGCAATAGCAAAAATCGTTGGTAACATGCACAGGAACAACATGAACAGCAACATGGCCAAGTAGAAATTATTGGATCTGCAAGAAGACGTAACATGTCTTGAATCATACTAGTCAGAGACAAAAAGCAGAGGCAACATGAGAGGTGTGAGCCTGTGTCTACCGAACAAGTTCAAGATCTGCATTTCTGGAAGTTCAAAATCATTCTGCTATGACTGGACAACTTGAACAGAGCCAGCTTAAAAAGACTCTCGATCAAAATCCTACTTCCACTCCTTTCCAGAGAGCACTGCTGCAGCAGCAAACAGTCTATAAAAACTGACTTTGCTACTAGATTGTGCTGATCGAGAAGAGCGGTGGAAGTTGATTAATCTTAAAAATGTTCAAAATTACTGGTGCTTAAGAATTATTTCCATTTTGATTAAAAATTAATATATTCATCATGAGAAAAGAAATATGGGGATGTCTACAGTGCAGTTCAGCAGACAAAAGCAGATACTTCATGGCTTCATCAAGAGCCATGTCTTTGAAGAGTTTATACACGTAGATTATTTGCTCAGTCAGACGTGTATGGAAATACAGCATTTATGTTAGGCACACATTTGGGTCTAGAATATTCCTTGACATATGTTTCAGTTCTTGCCTACCTTCAACTATTCTGCTTTACAAACACTCCAGTTTATCGGTAACTATCCTTTTTTTTTATTCCACAGATCTTTGGTGTCAGTATTACTGTCAAACTTAATTGCCAAATTTCAGAGTTAAGTCTCTTGTCATTTTGTTCCCATGCACAGAAGACATTTCCATTTTCTGCATTTGATTTATTCTTTCTATTTTGTTCTTATTTTTGACTAACCGAGATGCTCTGAAAACCTGCTGATGTGGAACATTGCACGTTAACACAGCCCAGCTCCTCAGGTACATGAGTCCAATCAGCTTGAGAACATTGAATGCTGGTAAACAAGGTGAAAAGAAAGCTCCCATCCTGGAAAAATAATAATGTATCTGTGGTAAGTGGTAGCAGAAGCCATTTTAATATCAAAACAATATATGAAAAAACTCACGTAAACAACAACAGCTTGCTATCAACAGACAACTTCTTAATATAATCAAGTGTAAAAGACTGTGTTACCAATATCCTGCCTGATTAGGTTTCATTGAAAATCATCATAGTAATCAACCAACAAAGGACAAGGAAAATAACTTCTGGGCTACATACCAGATCATTCCTTGATTGTAGACCAAATGCAATACATTCTCTGCAATTTTGAATTCTCCGTATTCTGGCTACAAGAAACAGCGTAGGATACTTACTCTTCTTTTTAGACCATGTGTTAGCAACATTTGACCAAATTGGTTTGCAGACAGCGCATAGCCTGAAACGTCCAGATCAAAGACCAACTTTTGGCAGGCAGTGACAATACACTAAAACCTACACTGCAGCAGGGGATTAAATAAACAAATTGCTTTCACTTTTCAGTGAAGGAAAAAGAACAGTCTTCAGCCTTTCATGCCAACAGCTTCATGCTAACCAAATATTGCTGCAGTTTTCTTTAAAGGATATATGATTTTGGTTGTAATGTCTTGGACCGCTGTCTACATTATGAGTAGATCTTACGGCTACAAAGAAGAGGATGTGGGGAGCAACTCCATGCCCTCTGTGTCATTTTTTACTCTGGGACTACTCTGTGATCTCATTTTAGAAAGACAAAGATTTTTGGACCACGGCCATGGAAGTAGGCTTGAGAAAAACGTGCCATCTTGGCATCTGTGCCTTCCAGTTTAAACTTCATGTCAGCTGTGACTTTATAGATACATGTTACAAGAAATTATTTATCTGTTGAAAGGCTTTCAGGGCACTCGGTACCAAGGGATCCTACCCATCTTATTTTGATAAAATAAAGATGGTACTTACAAACTTGCTTTCTAGATCCCAGCACCAGCAGTCGCTTAAGTACCTGACACACAGTCCACGGAAAAAATCAATTAGCAAGATGCTTGCCACTGTGAAAATCATGTCGATGATTGAAAGTTTAAGCATCTCCTGAAATACATGTTGACCACATACTGAGTCAGTCTGGAGGCAAATAAACTGCATATGGCCTACAAACTTGTGTTTTTGCTCAAGCTTAGTACCCTGATAAATTACTATTTGAATCCATAAAATATTTTCTTTTAAGCTTTTCCTGTTTGACTTTGCCCTTACGTGTCTTTGTTCTAGCAAAGAGAACAAATATAATCCAGCTCCTGGGGTGCCTTCAATTACTTGCAGCAATAAAACTCTGCTCTTGTTGTTTGCAAGCTTGTTTTTTTTTAACAACTATTCTGAAAGATTATATCTAGACAAACTGAAATGGGTTGTTTTCTCTGTTGTACCCAACCCTTCATTATACTGACTGTGGCAATACATCCTTGTTCAGTGCTTCACATTGAGAAATACTTTTATACAAAACCAAACCCCAGTGGAGAGGATCATCAAGCCATAGGAGAGCGCTACGTAGTGCTTACAGATGAATGGGGTACTCCTGTATTTGACTGAGCTTTAAAAATGCACGGTTCAATTGAAATGACTGTGACAATTCTAAACATCTCAAGCCCATTCTGGGGGAAAAGTGAGCAGAACACCCCATGAACACTGATTAAAAAAAATTGCCTTTTTTATAGTCATGTTTCTCTGTATGAGTTTAACAGGATGTACCCTACTAGAGTAGGATCCATATCACAAACCTCTAGAAATCTGCCTCTGCAGAGCTGAAGACAGAGACTGAAGCCTGGCAAAAAAAAATGTTTGTCCAACACTAAACACATTGTTTAACACTGAAGAAAAATCAAAGCTTGTATCTGTGGCCATATAGCTTAGAGCAGTCTTCACTGTCTCTGCACAAACGTTAGGCTGAATTTTGGAATTCATACAACGAAAAGTTCTACAGCTGAACACAGCACCACATGATTTTAATATCTTGCCAAATATGGATTAGGAATTAGTTGATGGTAGAATAAAACAATTGCGTACTTGCCCAACATATGTCTCCCAGCACTGATCCTGGGGGTTCTGGGTATTAAGGGAACCTGTTCGGTTAACCAGTGAGTCAGAGACCATCAGGCTCTGCATACGACTTTCCTCCAACATGTCAATGCCATTTCTCTTAACTGGTGCTCCAGGAATGGTTGTAGTTAAATTGTCGTCTTTAGAAAGAGTTTCAGTCGTAATGAAGGTGAAAAAATTACTTGCATTGCTGTTAACACTAGAGACCTGAAATAAAAAATGTCCCAACGGCTACTTTTTCATGCACATGTCTATAGTTTTACAACATAAACACATAAAGGCATTTTTTCATGTGATTTCAAGAAGCAAGTGAGTTCAGTAGCTATGAGTGTGTGGAGTCAAATTTGCAAGGACCATACTGAAAGCTGATTGTAGGTAGCAGGAAATACATGGTCTAAAGTGATGGCTTTGTTGTATTTGATTTTTTGGGTTTGTTTTTTTTAAGTTAAGTGATCAATAGAATTCTGTTTCTTGCGTTACACCAGCAAATAGGTCTAGTTTTACTAAAAGGCTACAAGTAAGTAAAAAATTACAAACTTGACTTTACAATCCCATCAAAACTGTATCATAATTTAATTTATTGCAAACAAATTTTCATCTGACTTCATTTTAATTGCAAATACATGGAATTCAATCTATGAAGCATACTAGCTTTACATATTAAAAAATATCAAGTTAAACTTACAGTGACACTCATGCTGTTCACTTTATCCAGAAGAGCAATGATTAAACTGTAGAGGTTTCCCAGGTAGAGGACAAGAACCCTGAAAACCACAAGAATAAGCTACATTTATCTGTGTTGTTATCCCATCCACTTCTCATACATTCTCTGGTCTAGCTGGACAAAACATGACCAGAATGCATCTCTCCTCTTCCTCACTTCTATCATATTTACTGCACTGCATGATGCCCATACCTGGCAAGTTGAAAGCGAAGAGTGGTCCTTGGGTGATACATCTCCAGAGCTGCCACAAGTTCAAAAGCAGAGGGTGCGATCATGGTGATCAGTGACACGACTACGCTTACCTACACATCAGAAAGATATGGCATTTTCCTAGCTTTTGATGTAGATTTTCTATGGTACCTTGAGTGCTGACTGAAATACTGGTGATGCGCACACTTTGACAATTGCTTTTCTTGGAGGGACAAGCTTCAAAATGTTGTTATTGACATTAGAAATAACAGTAGTTGTGATTCAAAATTATAGATCTGGCATACAGCTCTGAATTATTTACTGCAGACGCTGTGGCTTTAAAGTTACTATTTTATTGATTAAAATAAAAGCTTAACATTTGGGAGATGGAAGCCAGCATCTTTCTCTGAAATGGATGAGTGGCTTGCCCATACCTCTTCACTTCCTACTCTCAGTATCTGCTCATTCCTTTGAATGGAAATATTCACAGAACATTCAGTATCCTCCAGCCAAAATCAATAGCTGTTGTCACAGCTAGTTTCTTTCTAGACTGTGGTCCCAACGTCTGCTTAGCTCCATAATGGGTGTAGAAGCAGATTAGTGACAGGAGAGTTTATACTTCATCCTCACAAAACAGGTGGAACTGTAGTCTTTGTGAAACGAGGGCCTTCAACATAGCTAACACCATTCTGCAGAGCAGAGGGAGAAAGTTTGCAAGGACGGATCCAGGTAACCACCACTCTGACCTCTCATTTCTCACAGCTATTCTCTTATACTCAGTACACACTACTTCTCCAGAAAGTCTCGAGACAATAATCCTGCTTCTAACTCAGAAGTGGCATACAGACAGTGTACCTCATTTTTTTCCCAAAGTGTCAATTCCGTTTTGGTGTGCTCCAATTTTTGAGATCGATCCACGACGAAGTATATGATGTAAATGCTTCCAGCAAGTGAGAGAAGCACAAGGATGTTTGCAATGATTCTTAAGCTTATAGTCACTGCCCTGAAAAAAACACACAAGCCAACACAGCTGATGCAGTAGGTTGTGTTGTGACACCGGGGGTGTGGTGGTGTCACACAAACTAATGTGGTATATAGAAGTACGGGACAAGGAGAGTAACGCTGCTATCTGCATGGAAACAGTGCTTTCAAAAGTGATTCTGGGTCTTGTATACATACAGGTTTTTGCTTTTCTTCTTTTCCTGCTCTTCCAATATAGCTTCCTTGAAAGAAACACAGCATTACCATTTTAATATTGTTATATCTCTCACAGAAGGCATCAAGTATATTAACAAAAACTTCACATTCTGGAAGTACAAGTAGGTAAAAACCTCTCTGTCCTGCATAGCTTTTTAAGAGTCATAATGGAGCTTAAATAGCAAAAAAGATTTCTGAGAAGCAAATATCAAATAATCAAATTGTTGTGCATTTCCAGTCATGCATATTCAGTGGGGTGCAGCCAGAGGTTTACCCTACCAGATATCTTTGCAGGACATGCATATTGAATCAGGGTCAGTAATATAATACAGGAGTGTCAAAAGTTCTCCTCAGTCTTTGGAATAACTAAAGGTCACAGCTTATTAATTTATCCTTGATACAGTTTGCAGTAAATTTGTTCAACGAACTTAATAAGAATACACCACATCTGGGAAATAAGTTACTTTTGATGAAAACCACATCTGTTCTTCCATTTAAATAGAAAACATCTGCATTTGAAGCGATTTTCTAATACTGAGAGAGCTGTAAGATGTCCCTGGGCTGTATGTTATGGAGAGATAAAATAAATGAGTGTTGTCACATTCTAACATGAATTTGATTCTGTTGCTCAATGAAATCGCATCACAGGCAAAATTGCATCTACTTATCTAACTTCTTGTCACACATACAGCGGCATTAAATGAAATTCTTCTGAAGAACAAGCATGATGTGACCACAATACCACCCACCGCAGAGATGTGATTCCCGCCCTCCCCTAGGCAAACAGATCTGTAAATGATTACCAAAAAAAAAAAAAAAAAATGGGGGAAAAAGCAAGGGAATCAGAGGAAAAGCTTATATAGCATACAGACTAACAAACCAAGCGGCACTACATAACTTGAAGGTCAGTTGCTTACCCTAATGCTGTTAACTATGGCAGCAGCTTTGCTCTCTGCAGCCTCAGGGTTTCCTATTAAATAGTCCCAAGCACAGAATAGTCTCCAACAGAAAGTGTAGTTTTCATCAGAGGCACTTGCTAAGCTCATTCTTGAGTTCTTTGCCATTCTGTTAAAAAAGCAACAAGCATTCAAGCATTATTAGTATTCTAGTGTTGTCAATCAGTGAAAATTAATATGAAGGAAATCACTGGTTTGGTTCAAAGTTTTCAGATGCCTACACCTTCAGAACTACCAAAAGCTTGCAGCAATTATTGTGATTGTTGGCAGCTTTCTGAAGAAAATAAATCAGAGTGAGGTTCAGAGCACAAGCCTCAGTTATGTTCTGGTGCTGGAGTGGCTCATGGTGGAAGGGCCTTTTGATATTTACATTCTTTACAGCTGACAAATAAAGCAAATAAATCTCAGCAGAGCTGCAGAATGAAGCATTTCAGTATTATGATCTCCAGCCAGGAACCAGCTGGAAGGTCCCATCACTAAGATGTTGTGGAAATTAGAAGCTGGTTTGGCAAAACTAGTGGTTGTTCACAAGGTCTGTTTGTTTTCTGTAGTGTTTTCACCCTCAAAACACATATTAGTGCCAAATACAAACCCAGTGCCATTTTATAGACCTTGGGAAAAAGAAAGAAAACACCTACTCATCTCAGGCAAGCTGACAGAATACTGCAGAGTGTAAGAAATGAAGATAATAGCTTAAAAAAGAAAGGGCATCAAAAAAGATAATGTTAAAAGAGGAACAGTAAGCAGCTAAGCAAAGAGTTTGAAGAAGAGCTAATCATAGCCAGAAACTGCCGATGTGGAGGTCAGCATCAAACACACCAGTGACCCTGGGCATCAACCAGCAGCTAGAATGAAAATAAATGAAAGGGAAGGTTCAGCTTCAAAGCTGAGAGTTAAAACAGGCAGCACTAAAAACGTCCCTGGGCTGCACCATGCCAGATAAATAGGAATTCGGAAGGGAAAGCAAATCGAGAGAGGATAGAGTGACCTTGCCCCTCTGCAAGCAAGCACTGCACATTCCTGGATTTATGGTCAGGGCTAGCAGTCTTGCTTTCTCTGCTGAGTAACTTCTATTCTTGGCCTTTCAACCACAAAGAACTGAAGCTCACATTCAAATGGGACACCACATACTATCTGAAATATGCAAACGATATCGCAGCCAGGATGGAATTTTCACATTTGTATTTCAACAGAGGGCGGTCATAATCCTGAAAACATGACACTTAAAATGTAAATATCAGTCACAATAAGATCGGTGCCAGAAAATAAGAGAACAGGAAGGATTCCTGTGAGTGCAAGACCCTACACTATACAACCACAAAGCACACAGATCATCTTGTGTGCTCTCCTCCCATTTGCAGACTGCGAAACTGAAGATAAATTATAGCAAGATAAAGAGTCAGCTAGAATTAAGTTCAGACTCTCTCCCTAATATTAGTGGACTTGAACAGACTGGTAGCACTGTGCAGAATAAATACAGAGGGAATTGGATAAATACACCATTAATTGGATAAATACACTATTGACGATTGCCTGAACATACAAGATTGTCAATGGCAATGAATGGGAAGTCTTACTTTTTTAAGAGAATGATGAAGCTGTAAGCAAATACTGCCATTCCAACAAGGAAGTAGGCAAGAGGGAGCCGATATCCAGCCTTCCCAATCTTTCTGTCACGACCATAGTAGCCGTAAAACAAAACAGAGTACTGGAGGTAGCCCTGCAAAGACCATAGCCCGTAAGTAAGAGTAGTAACCAAGATTGCAACAGAACAGCAATAGCAAAACAGTAATGAGGGATTTCAGTCTTGCCCCTAGTGACCAGATGGTGTCCAGGTCTTGAGCAGATTCCTTATTCTCCTTCGGAATGGTCTTGCTGACTGTGCTGCCAAATGGTGCTCCGGCCAGTAGCTGGGAAAGAAAGAGAAGGTCTCAGAAGCTGTGTGAGCCCATCTGGTCTGGGACTGCATAGCAGAACCCACCTAGATCTTGCCACATGAGTGATGCAAACAGGATCATCCCTCATGCTAAACTAGAAACCCAGTGAGAAAACCTATGTTCATTTTCCACTAAAACAGATGGATTTTTGTTTGGGTTTTGTTGTTTGGTTGGTTTTTTGCAATCTGATCTACCCATGAAGAAATGTAGTGCTTGGTAAATATTTTCAAAACTGCTGAGAAATGAAGAGGAATCAACAGTAACCATTAAGAAAATAACTTTTAAATTATGTTTGTTTCAATTTAAACCTTTCTCAATTAAACATGACAGGGTTTGGTCTCAAAGCTATATTTCAAGATTAAATCTACTTTTCCTTAGAAAGTTAAAAATCAAAGTGAATACCTTTTTTATTTCATAGTTTACTTTTTTAGTTTGATCAGGGGTAATTAACTTTTGTAATTTAGCAAATGAGAAGAAAAGTCAGATGCTTTCCAATAGCATCATAAAAGCACAGTTTGGGTGACACAAACTAATATTCATGAATAATAACAAAACTAATGAATAGTCTTACTTGCATATGAGAACTAAAAGTTGTGGCTGATTAGAATTTCTAGAAAATTATTTCTAATGGGCAATAAACCAAAGTCTGGAGAGGGAGATCCTGCTTTTCTGCCTGTAAACACTAACAGGATTTGAGCCTACTCAACACCAGTTATTAATTGGAAACATATTCTGTAAAAGCATTAGTAACATGTTGACAAAACATAATCTCTAGCACTAAGAGCAAAAATCTCTTTTCCTTTGGCAGGAAAAAGCTTCTTAATAGGGGAGTTTGTTTTAAATAATTCATTTTGAATTGTACATTTTAAATGGATGCATACCTTTAAGTGTGGCATTTGGTTAATTCAGAGAGGAAGGTGCACTTTTATGTAAATATTAACAAGATGTTCTTACCTCTGGTAAGACTACAAATGCTCCTGTCATTATGGTAAGTACAATATTGATTCCAAATAGCCATCTCAAGAAGATGAAGTAAGAGGCAACGCCAGACCCAAAATGACCTTAAACCATAGAAAATAGTTACCTGAGTTGGAGTCTATGAAAGCTCATGATCATTTATTCATGAAGTATTATTTGAATAATGCAACAAAAGGAAAACCTTTCTGGTTCACACAAGGCACACAGCAAAGCAGAGAAAAAAATGTTATGACATTATTGAGGAAAATATAATTTCAACATAAGCTCTACTGGGGAAGTCTTGCGATTACCAGCACTGTTTGCACCAGAAGCTGCTAAGCTTCCATTTCTCTTCAGCACTGAAGCACAGAGCTGTCACCTCACTGCTGGCGTGACGGTTAAGGGCTGCTGTTTTTCAATTGAAAGACTTCAGGGCCGATGATTCCGGTTACAACCACTCTTAACCCTGGGCAGATCTTGGAATGTTGTCCAAAGGATGCTGCCCCAGGGACTGTGACAAACTATAAGCAAATATAACAAATTTGACTTAAAAGTTAGCCCCTACTAAGACTGTAAATGACAACTGAGACACCAGGCAGAGAAGAAAAAGCAAAGTTTTGCATGAAAACATCACTGCTTAAAGTTTGTACTTAGCTCTCTCCCAAATACTATTTATTTAATTCAGCAAATTAAAAAAATAAACCCTAAGACTCAGCATTTTAGCAAGTGCTTTATCATTCAGTACCATTAAATCTTTATACTTACTCTCAATTTTTTTAATTCTCATTTCCCAGGGAATAAAGAGTACCACAAAGTTATATGCAAGCCGAAGAAACTTCCTCCAGAGCTGAGAAGAAAAGCAGAGAAATGTGGAACAGGGCACTTCTGCATGTAAGTGCAGAGTGTTTTGCTCATGCCTCTTTCATCTGGTGTCACAAGAACTGTTACAGACTTCAGTTACTAAGATCTTGGGGCACATCTGGGGCAAGGTGGATAAAGCAAACCATGGTGGGTTTCAGAAACACACAAATTGTCAGCGGGGCACAAGTGTTCTTGATTCTGCGTACCAGACAAATGCCAGCAAAGATGCAACAGAGTGCCTGCCCTACAAGCATGCATCTTTGAGGGTACAGTCAGCTACATCTTTTATACATAAAGTCTGTGAGGAACCATAAGGAAGTTAAGGAGCACCATTTCATAGAATCATGGAATCATTAGGGATTGGAAGGGACCTTGAAAGATCATCTAGTCCAATCCCCTTGCCACAGCAGGATCATCTAGATCAAGTTGCACAGGAACATATCCAGGCAGTTTTTAAATATCTCCAGAGAAGGAGACTCCACAACCGCCCTGGGCAGCCTGTTCCAGTGCTCCATCACCTTCACTAAATTCTCATATTTATATGGAACCTCCTATGTTCCAGCTTACAATCATTGCCCCTTATCATTTCCCATCCCCTTCTGTATGGTTGGGGTCTGCAATGGGGAAGAACTTCAGAAAAGGTCTAGGCAACAGCTTCAGGCAGCAGCAATCATCCAAACTGGGTATTGCCATGACTCCTAGCCCCTGTGTGATTCTTGAGGGAATCCTGCTGCACTACACGTAACAAAGGAACCGACATGAAATTCAAACTTAAGAATTCTCAGAGGAAACGTAAGCTTTCATATGCAACAATAACAAATTCAACTACCACATTCTCAGTTGTACGTTTAAGAGCTGACACCCACAGAAAACGTGTGGTTATAATCTTGTAGAGGCTTTATTCATCCTGCATTTACTGTTTTGGCATGGTCAGAAGAAAACTTCTTCCTGCACGTAGTGGGGTAGGAATATCACAGAATCACAGAATATTAGGGATTGGAAGGGACCTCAAAAGATCATCTAGTCCAATATGCATGTGGGAGAAACAATAGCCACATGCAAAACTGAGTGCAGTTTTTGACTTGCTGAAATAGAGCTGCAAATGTTCAGTATCAACAGGTAAATAGTATGTCATGCACTGCAAGGTATTTTCAGTACAGCTAGGTACCGAAAAAACCCTCTGGATTTTAAATATCAGCAGTGCCAATTAAATTGTGCGATTAAATCTCCTAAAACCAAAGAGGAGTAAATAACATTTTAATCATTGAATATATCTTTCTATCTCTTTGGTTGATGTTCATTGATTTTTCTGGTGGAATGGATATTTTATTGCATGAGCAAGAAGTCATTAAAGAAATTGTAAATTCTGTGAATCTCACAGGAATTGCTGGGATTGCTCCTCACATTTAAAAAACAGTGTTTACAAAGCTGAGAAAGGAATCAAACAGCTTGTGGCAGTTTTACTGCAGATTTGTAGAGTATACAGAGGTGTCCATGTACAAGTAATACTTGTTCAAATTGTAATTATCACCTCTTTTCCTCCTTGCTGTGTAGCTGAACAGATAATTTATACTTGTAGCAGCCAAGGGCTGGACATCTAGTATTAACTGCAAATGTAAAAAAGCCCAACCCAACAATGTGAATATAAAACATGTGGACAGAACAGGAAAAACACCACTTTTGGTGTCAAAGGAGGGAAAGGTATTTTACCTTCAGTTTTCATAAGCCATAGCCCAAAAGGATGGTACTGTTATGAATAGAGTGTTTTGTGCCAATTTTAAAACTCATTTCAAACATGTTCACTTAGAGCTGCATTTTGTTCTTAGCACATGTCCAGGTAATGAGCCTTTAATTTTCACGATGTAGCTTGTTTTACTACAATTTTCGTCTTCGTGGTCACCATGCTATTTTTTGAGAAAGTACATGAAATTCAAGTCCTTCCAATTAAAAAAAAAAATCCTACTGTTTCTGTCGTGTTTGGTGAGTGCGACCCAGGATGTAAAGGCTGTATTCCCTGATCTGTGCTAGGAAGAAAGCATGCAGTTCCCTTACACATAATGACAGGTGCTAATTAACTGCTGAATGATATCCCCGTGCTGAATATCACAAGCAAATGCACACAATAGAGGCAATTAGATTAGATGTAAACTTTTATCCATTGTGAATTCAGATGTAAGCCTCTGGTTTTTAATAAGAAGGGGAACTTGAACAGGTAATGAGCCTTATCTTTGATTTACTGACATGTATTGTGAACCCTTAGCACTCCTCTTTCCACATAACATCCTAATTTTGCTCAAGTGAAAGGCAAAACCTGGTGTTTATTTCAGCAGCATTTGCCACACATGCAAAGGCAGAACAAGAAGTGTCTCTTGCCTTGGAAACAGTGATTTCAGCATTTGCTGTGGGGCACCATAAGAGAACAACAGAGATATAAGCAGCCTTTCACTTGTTCTCATGAAAAAAATGCATGCTGTTGTGTTTTACTGTTACACCCCTGCCTTTCTGAATTCAAATAAGCTACTCATTAGAAGTCAAGCCATTATAACAACAACAATATTCTTAAATGGTTAGATGACTAAAGATCTCTTTGTATTATATTAGGGACAACTTCCTCCAAATTATTAATTTTCCAGAAATTAGGGCCATGGTCTATTTTCAGTGGTGTAAGTAGATTTGCTACGATTAGATTCAAACTCTTTGATTATTATGCAAGCAGAAACCTTCCTTAACAATGTATTTACCATAAGCTATTGCAGGAATGTCTTGCAAACTAAAAGCTAGATGTATTTTTCATACTAAACTATTGAACCGTGGCCCCAGAGTCTAGTGAAATGGCTCTTCAGAGAATACTAGTATCGTGCTATTGGTATTCCATTCCCATCACCTCCTCTAGCAGCCATTAATATTAGTAAATTATTTCAGAAGAAAGCTTACACTGCGTTAAAAAAAGGACACTCATCCCATAACACATGAAATTAGTTTGCGAAGATGTAATTACTAAATTCACAATAGGAAAGGGAAAAAAAAAAGCTTTTGCCTCCCTCTGTTACAGAGCTCCTGAGTCAGAAATCAGGACTGAACAGCAAACCTGTGCTTCTGTGAATGAAAATTGCAGATAACTATTGGTATAGTGAAGAGCTGTAATTTAAGAAAAAGCAGCCATACCTCAGCACCAGCAGCTTGGTAACCCCTTGTTCTAGTGAGTCTCCCTTCGTACTTCAGCACGATCTCCTTCGCCTGTCTGCACAAGAAGGTAGCAGTTTATTCTACATCAATCCCCGTACTCAGAGCCCTTTATTCTGCACAACCAGCAGTCAGCAAAGCTGTTAGGTGCTCTGAAATACAACTGTGGACTGTGTCACATAAAATCCTTATCCAGGTAAGGTGTTTTTTTCCTTTTCCTATGAGGGTTTTAATGACACTGAGGATTGTGTCTAAGAAAATTCAACAATCAAAACTTTGACTGCAGTTTTCCATTAATTCTTTGTCCTTTTGATTCAAGCTCTTTCTTTTAAAATGTCATAGAATCATAGAATCATTAGGGATTGGAAGGGACCTTGAAAGATCCAATCCCCCTGCAACAGCAGGATCACCTAGACCAAGTCATAACCCAAATGAATAAAATAAAAAATCCCCATTACAGTCTGGTTAATCTCATGTGGATACTAACACCTCTTTTGCAAATACAGTGCAGAACTCTGCTAAGATACAAAGAGGAGCATAATCATCTGGTCATACAGGGCCTTTGGCCTCAGCAAAAGGTGGATAGGGACTACCAAAATCTCATCAGCCATAGCAGGAAAGCAGCAACTCACAGACTGCCTAAGAGAGGAAAAAAAACCTCTTTGCTTCCAAGATTATGCAAGAGCTCTACTGCTGGGAGAGACTCTCCACAACTAAAATGCCATCTTAGCATCACACGCGTTTTAAGAGAAAGATACCAGGTGAAATGGGAAAAAATCGTACAGATCCTATTGTGAAAGGCCTGACACACTTTAAATGGGTGGTTCAAAGGCTTAGGCACCCGCTCTTTCATGGCAAATTTGAATTATTAATATAAAAACTGCAATCTTAGAGCATGAAACAAGCTACACTGGGCACACCTCTTAAACCTACCAGTGTCCAGTACTTAGCGCCACTCACAACAAATTACCTGAAGAGAATGACCAGCTTTTGTTCCCAAACCTTGAAAATGGCGGTGTTTGTCCTTTATGGGACAGCATGAAACCGTTGAGGTTAAACAGTTATTCCTGAGCATTATTACATTACCAGCCTTTCCCTAATCCACTGAATAGTTAACACATGGTTTAGTAGCACATAGCCACGGTGTGATTTCTTGCTCTGTCTTCTGTACAGTGACTGTCTCAACAGCAGCCATCAGCAGATACAGGAGACAACTCCATCTGCAGAATTTCTGCCCTGAGGCTGCTGCCTTCAGCCAGCTCTCAGCCCTTGCCAGAGCATCTTCTCCTAGCAGCTTCTAATCATTTTTGTATGTAATCCCTTCCAGTTCACACTGGAAAACTGAGGCTGGAGGCGCTGTCACAGCCAACAGGTATGAAAACGTTTTTGCAAGCAGTTTTACCTGAGTGCCCTCAGCTTCTGCCTCATTGGCCATGGTCGGCAGCGGATGTTGGACACAATTTCTTTCTGGTACTGGATGTTCTGAAAGATCTGCTCTGGGTCATGAGTCTCAGCCTTTTCTTCACCAATATCATCATCTGAGTTGCTGGCAGCCCAGCACATGCCGCATGAGAAATAAAACAAGAAAAATTATTCACATTCAGATCCCCAGAAAACTGTTGATTTGCACAGGGTCCAACCTATTAAGAGCAATTATAACCAAACAAGCTGAAGAACTTGCATGATCTTATTGTTTTAAAGTTGATTAATAATTTGGCTGATTTCCCCATCTCCAGGACGTACCTCTTCTCCTTCCCAACACTTGCAGCTCAGTCATAATTCATCCCTGCTCCCCACCATGAATCCCAGTCTTTTCTCTTTGAGTACTTCCAGCCATCCAGCTTGTACATCATGTGAGTAAGACACTCTGTATATTTCTCAAGCAGACTGCTGCCTAAACATTTCCAGCAAGAGCACTTAACATTCATTTATTCACCATGTGGTGATGGCCTTTTATTTTGATTGTATTAATGATAAACTATTTTCATGTTAGAATGAGGGGAGCAGATGCTTAGATCACCCTCTGTTCCTGTTCCATGCTGAGTGGGACCCCGCACACTGAGAATTACTTGTCTGTAAAAAGACTCCTGTGCTTTGATGCCGGTTTCTGTGGATGATTATTAAATCATCTTTTCTGATGCTGTTACCACATTTGCTAAGGTACAGCTTTTGCAATCCGCTCTTGAAACCAGTGCATTGTACAGGAAGCAGCAGCAACATTCATTCTTACACAGGCTTGGGTTTAAAAACATAAAAACATGTGTTGACTGTTTTCCCCTGGACAAAACCAAGAGATCTGAAGCACTGCAACAGCCACCAGCTCGGAATTTTTCTAGTTGTACAGCTATGCATGTGTTGGGAAAGTTCTCTGTAGTTTTGCTGAAAAAGCAACAGCTTTTAATTGCTTAGAAATAAATCATAACCTAAACCATGCCATGTAAGAGCATCCCAAGGACATGCTTTATCAGAGCCCACAGTCCTGTCCTCGCTGTCACAAACGGAACAAGGGAAATCACACAGGGAAAGTCTAGAGATGTTTCTTACCGTTGTCCCCTCAGCTCATTGGGGCTGCACTATTTGATGTACAGCATTGATGCTGCAACATGAAATGTGACTTTTATGAAAATAGAAAGCCAAAGAGGTTTAAAATACTTCTCAATATAGAGGAGTGATTTTTCTCACTCTTCTCCACTTACCTCACTGTCTAAAGGAAAATGAAAAGACAAGATCCTGCTTCTGTGCTAGATGAGGCAGACTGGCAGTGCAGGATTGAGGAGGGTCTCTTACCTGTGGGGAGGTTCGTGGTAGGTGTAGATTCCAGCGTTCCGCTTTGCCATCCGAGACCTTTTGCAGTACTTGGCAGTTTTTACAGCAACAGAGCTCGTTGCTGCTGCCATGGTGGCAGCTGCTGCCCACACCAGGTGAAACTCTGCCACGCTAGAAGAAAGCCTTCAGCTTGCCGGTCAGATGTCTCATAAGCAGCCAAATGTTATTAAGTAGGGAGCAGTGAGTGACTGAGAGACCTGTGGAGCAGAGGATTGCTGCCTGCGCCTGGAGCTCCAGCCTGGAGAGGACCTCTGCTTGGCAGTGCCTGCAAGCCTTAAAGTGACAGCACACAGTAGCCCAGCCAGAGCACATCTGTGAGAGACCCCTGGGTGAGCCAGGGAGGAGAGTCCACGGGTGAGTGGGTCAGTCATGGACCTTACTCTGAAGCCAAGTTTTCTTTAAGGTATTCCTTCAAACACCATCCTGGCACACCACACTAACCTATTCTTGGTGGTTTCCAAAGAATGCACTGGACCTACAGCTGATACCATTGCTTCATGTCCCTAAAAGAATGTTCGTGAGTTGGGGCCTTTAGTAACAGAGGAAAATAAGATGTCATTCTCCCACCAGGCTTCCAGACACTCTCTTGGAGGACAACCCTGGAAGAACATGCAGCTTCTTTCCTTGGTCCAAAACTCTCCTCATGACCTCCGCTTGTACACCTAAATTTGCAGTTTCTCTTTTGCAGGTATCAAAACGCCTACTATTCGGACAAGTAGAGATCACCAAAACAAACATTTTCTTGCTCAATTCCATCAATTTCTGTTACATCTTTAACATTTACCATAAGCATTTCCTAGGTTATCAATCACAATAATGGTTATTCCTAGAGTTAAATCACCAGAAAATATTACCGCCTTGTATTTACCTTCCATTTTATCTGCTCTACTAAACTAATTCTATTACAAAATTAATTAAATAGATAGAATCATAGAATCATTAGGGATTGGAAGGGACCTTGAAAGGTCATCCAGTCCAATCCCCCTGCCACACCAGGATCACCTAGACCAAGTCGCACAGGAGCACATCCAGGCAGGTTTTAAACATCTCCAGAGAAGGTGACTCTACAACCTTCCTGGACAGCCTGTTCCAGTGCTCTGTCACTCTCACTGTGAAGAAGACTGATGTGTATTTAAGACAGAGAAGCACTTTAAGAGACAATACATGGACTTGTGCCCTGAGCTTGAGAACAGAAAGTAGACAAATATTCTTTTTCTCACTTTCTCTGTGTCCTTGAATTTTGAAGCCTCATTTCCCATCCTGAAAGAAGAAAGGCATTTCTGCATTTCAGGGGAATGCCACACTCATTGCCTGCAGTACAATGCTTATGTACTACTATGTCATTAATTATTGTCCCAGGGGCATGACAGTCCTAATTCGCTCAAAGTATTCGTATGTGCATAATCAAACTGGTGGCAGAATACCAGTTTCCAGTGTTCACAACCAAAATAGCATTATGGCATTATCTTAAAAAAACCAAACTTAATCCATTCAATCTAGGATTAACTTCTGGGCAGCTGACATACTGTACTTTCCAGCAGTTGTATTTCTGTGGTGGAGAGGTCCCTGATGGGGATCCTACATTCAGGTCCAACACCCTCCCTGTCAGCATCTCTGCGATATTGTTGGGTTGTTGGGACAGAATCGAATGCTCCATGCTTTTGGGGGGCTTGATAGATGGCCTGCTGAATTTACAGTGCCTTTCACCACCACAGAAGTTACAATATTCTGGTTGCGGTATTAAAACAGCAAAGCAGACCAAGAAACCTCAATACAAATAGTTTCTATGGGCATGATTTAACTCTTAGAACTTGTGAGGGAATGGAAGGGTTTGCAGAGCACTTTCATTTGCTCCTAACTTGGTAGTTTCTTTGCTGAACAGCTCTGTGCACATTGCAGCAGCAAGGGTTTCATTTACATAAATCAGTGATCTGTTGTAGTTAACTTTTATTTGCAGCCTCTGACAAGAAAGAACAGTAAGTTCTCTCTGCTGAATTTTCTGTAGAGAATAGCACAGGCTGCTTGTTCCCCCCCACTCTGCCCTGAGTTAATCTAAAGTATTGCCACTTGCTGAACAATTTTACTTTTCCATGATCACAGTTCTGCCCATTGTACTGTAGTTATTCAGTTAAGTAACTACAGGGCTAAATAGTCACAAACATCTTTATTTATCACTTGAGAGTTACTTGCTTACTTTTACAGTTTCTAAAGTGTAAGTCTATTTGGTGTAAATCACACGACCCTTTTTAGATGATGATGAGGGACCATGTAAAGACCACTCTGCATTTCCAAAATGTAGCCAACAGTAAAGCCCAGAACCCCAGGTGTATTTTCTATGGTGTTTCTCCAGAATCGCCAGAGACTTCCATTAGCACAAGGCAGAAGAACATAAAAAAGGGCAAAGAAACACTCCTAATGTTCAGTAAAGTCAGGCAGTTCTATTTTCACTCCATTTGCCACATTAAAGGAGATGGGGGTGACCACATTAATGTTTATAAATGTGTGAAGGGTGGATGTCAGGAGGATGGAGCCAGGCTCTTCTCAATGTCATCTAGTGATAGGACAAGGGGCAATGGGTGTGAGCTGGAACATAGGAGGTTCCACATAAATATGAGAAAGAACTCAGTGTCACCCAATGAGGGTGACAGAGCACTGGAACAGGCTGCCTAGAGGGGTTGTGGAGTCTCCTTCTCAGGAGACATTTAAAAACCACCTGGATGTGTTCTTGTGCGACTTGGTCTAGGTGATCCTGCAGGGGGATTGGACTAGATGATCCTTCGAGCTTCCTTCCAACACTCCTAAAATACTCGTTCTAAAAGCCTATGCCTATTGTTTTGTGTCTGGCTGACTTTATGCGGATCACATAAAAATACATAGGTGGTCTATAGGTTATTTTTGGAAGCTTTCAAGGATTTCAGAAAATCCTTTATCAAACAGACAAAGAATTCAAGTTAGCCCCCTTCATAAGAAAGGGCCAATAACACACACGTTCATTGATTTCTAGACAATATGTTCCTATGCGACTTGATCTAAGTGGTCCTGCTTTGGCAGGGGGATTGGACTAGATGATCTTTTGAGGTCCCTTCCAATCCCTAATGTTATGCGACTATGTGATGCTGTGATATGCATGGCTTTTGAGTCTAGTAAAAACCACTGGTGGAAACACTACTTAGCCAAGTGCTACTTACTAGCTGAATTTTTCTATGTATTGAATTTACTAGTCCCTACCCCATTATGAGCCTCTCTTGTATTCCAGCTTCCCAAGAGAGATGAACAACAATAAATTCAGTTTTTCTGTGCTGCATTTCATTATTTCTAATCGTGAAGTCTGTAAAGTAGAGACTGTAAGACCTTTGACATATCAGACTATCTGTACTTCAATCCACAAGCCTTGGAAAGGCTTTCTGTTTGGCTTCTAGATCACACAAGAGAAGCAGCATCCTACTATCCCTGTCTGACTGTCAGGCCATTCATCAAGTGAAAGCAAACAGCCAAAAGGAATGGGTATCAGCCCAGAAACACATCTGGACTAAATAGCTTATCACCCCTTTCCAGCTGGAAAAACAGAGGAATTAATCCAAATACCAGAAACAGCCCTTAAAGCTTTGAAGCTCAGACTGTATTGCAAACACATCCACATTGACACTTGGTTTGACCTGCCGCAAGATGTGGTTTTCATTTTATAGTTTAAAAGCAACAATAAGTCAGCTCAAATGCATTTCCTTGGTTATAGTCATTGCATCTTGGCCAGTGTCATGGCATTGTAGGCCATATTCTGCTGCCCTAGCTCATGAAAATAAGTGCCTCTAGTCAGGGCAAGCTACTAACGTTCTTTAGGTACTTACTGAGTCCAGCTGGGTGCAGAGACTTTAAACTCATGCTGCAGGTGGACATCTCAAAAAGGAGAGTTCTTCTACACTCAGATCTCTAAAGTCCACAGGGGCCAAACTCAGCTATTTCTCCCTCTGTATTGCTCTTCTTACTTCCTATTTTCCCCTGGGCTTTCAGATGTTCTTTCCTGGGCTTTTCAGTTGAAGGAACTGCACTGGAGAGATTAAAACTCATATTGATAGTTCCTACATTTTACAGAAAATGAAGTAGCCTTGAATAGAAGGGTGATACATGCTACCAAACTATTACCATGCTAAATGGATTCAGTTAGCTAGTGTATCTTAAGATGTCGACAAGGGAGATAAATTTTGTTTTCTTTTGTTAGAGATTGCCTAAAACAGCAGAGGGACAATTTAAGCCGGACCATACAGCTCTAATGCTGCCAGTGCTAGAGTCACATACAGAATCTGAAGTTACTGCCAAACACTGAAAGCAAAATGAGCAGCAAGAGACTCGTGCAGTCAGAGACCATCTCACAGAAGATGCTGAGTGTTTTATAAGAGCAAATAGAACACAAGCTCCAAGAGCTTAGCCCTGAAGTTGGTGGTGTCCTCTGTCACCCATGCCCCCCACAGTGGCCTCTTTAAAAAACTCAAGCATTCACTTGAATCACAAATAGGGCTCTGGTTTTGCTTTTCAACTCAGCAAGCAGTTTAGCAGCCAGAACACCCAGCTGCCCATTTCAATATGCTCTATTGAATCCAGAAACCTACTGTTTTTTTTTTACCCTGAATTAATACTACAGGGGTTATAGATTTGATTTCAATTGCCATTAACTGAATGTAAAACAGGATATTAACCTTTTACTGCAAAACTTATAGCAGTAGCTCTCTGTGTGTAATAGGAAGCCTCACATTTGATCCATAGGATCATTTTGCATTTTTGAACGTTTATGCAGGAAAAAGCTAGGTTGGTGAACTCTGCTCACTGAAAATTCAGACAAACAGCAGGCTCTCTTCTCCATGTGCACCATTCCCACGGGGTTGCAGCTTAAATGTTATTCTTCTCTCCAGCACTGCTGTTAAATTCTGTGAACCTTCCAATATTCACCCTGCTTGAGAGGTTCACAACACTGCTGTTCCCAGCTCCCAGGTAAAAATTTAGAAAGGACTGAGTTTCCTAGACATGTCTGTAAAAAGGGGGTATTATCCCTTCACATCCTTCAGTACATAAAACAGGTGGAAAAACCATATTTGAAAACACTGAAAAAGGAGACTTGTGCATATTTACGTGAACTAATTATCACTGGAGCTGAGAACATTCAACCCTGTAGAAACTAATGACAGTGGTGCTAGGATGTGTCACAAATCTGTGTGAACACTGAAGCTTCTCATACTTTAGAAGGGCAACTGGAATGGTAAAGGGGCTGGAAGATAAGCCCTATAAGGAGAAGCTGAGGGAGCTGGGTTTCTTTAGCCTGGAAAAGAGGAGGCTCAGGGGTGACCTTATCGCTGTCTATAACTATCTAAAAGGTGGTTGTAGTTAGGCAGGGGTCAGTCTTTTCTCCCTGGCCACTGGAGACAGGACAAGAGGTCATAGCCTTAAGCCCCATCAGGGGAGGTTTAGACTTGATATTAGGAAAAGATTTTTCACTGAAAGAGTGATCCGGTTTTGGAATGGGCTGCCCGCAGAGGTGGTTGAGTCACCGTCCCTGGAGGTGTTCAAGGTTAGGCTGGGTGAGGTGCTGAGTGGCATGATCTGGATGTTAGATGTTAGGTTTACTTGGTTTATTTGGATTTAGGTTGGACTGGATGATCTTTAAGGTCTTTTCCAGCCTTATCATTACTGCGATACTATGATACTGTGAAGAACTTTACTATTATAGCTGAAAGAACCAAGTTCTTTCAACCCAGTTCAAACAACCCAGTTACAGAAACAACCTTCAAAGACAGACATTCTCAAATTACCACCT
>VXBP01002239.1:98672-109962 GCA_013400115.1 Rhinopomastus cyanomelas | reverse complement strand
ACCTCGAAAGATCATCTAGTCCAATCCCCCTGCAACAGGATCACCTACACCAAGTCACACAGGAACACATCCAGGCGCATCTTAAACATCTCCAGTGAAGGAGACTCCACAACCTCCCTGGGCAGCCTGTTCCAGTGCTCTGTCACCCTCACTGTGAAGAAGTTCCTTCTCATATTAATGTGGAACCTCCTATGTTCCAGCTTACACCCACTGCCCCTTGTCCCATCACTAGATGACACTGAGAAGAGACTGGCTCCATCCTCCTGACACCCACCCTTCAAATATTTATAGACATTAATGAGGTCATCCCTCAGTCTCCTCCAAGCTAAAGAGACCCAGCTCCCTCAGCCTCTCCTCATAAGGGAGGTGCTCCACCTTCTTCATCCTCAGAGATACTATAAGGGCAGTTACGGGATTTCCAGTGTAACAACCAGTGTAACAACACCAAAGGCATTGAGAGTAAAATTCATCTACCAAACGCAGCTAAATCATTGTGGGCTCATAAGATTGTTTGGACAGGTTAATTTCACACAGTAGGTTTTGCTCTTCAATTTCAGTGTGTTCATAACTCTCGCTGACATTTATCAGGCTTGGATCAAGGGGAATACTTCCACCATGGTTCAATTTTCTTTGTGACTTCACATCCCACATAAAAAATACTCCATCCTCCTGTGTGGTTAGCTGATCTTCCATCATCACAGGCTGACTATTTTTAGCCATAGTTGATTATAGTGGCTATTAAAACATGCATTTCTGTGACAGCACAAGCCACAACGGAATATATCAAACTCAGAAAATTGTCAAGACTGGTTTAGAGACTAATGCTAGGACTGTCTAGAGACAAAAGGAAAGGGAGCAGAGAGGGGCTAAGGACAAATAGAAGCAGCAATGCGCTGAGTCAAGCACTTGTCATGGGGCGGAACAGGACCCAACAGATTTTACAGAGGGATACAGGTGGCTTGCAGCAGGGGCCTGGTTTGCATGGCACACTGCTCCCTGCTTTCAGGTGGCAAGAAAGTAAATAGGGACCATAACAAAAACCAATTTTACAAGAGTCATAAGGCTGCAGCTGCTTCTTGCTACAAGGAAATCAGTATTTTGTGCAGCTTTCTATCCAGCAGTAAGTTGTACATCCTACAGACATATTAATGTCACCAGAGACCTTCTTGAAAGCACTATAACCAAATTATTTTCCAGACTTACACAAGTTGTTAAAAGCCAGATCTAGAAGACAGTGAGAATTAAGAAGATAATTTTAGAATATTTTAAAAAGGAGAAATTTAACATTTTGGAAAATAAGAGGAAGAGTCAACGGCATTGGAATTGACAACGGCAGAAAGTAACTGAACAGTCAGGGCTTGGGGTTGGTTTTGCATTTTCAACTGAGATGCAACCTTCAATTTGCACAACTGCTTTTAAGGGTTGTTTGGAAATTTAAGGGTCTTCTTCCATATGAGAGAGCAAAGAACTGTCAATTTGGTTATTGTTGTCCCCCAAACAATACAAAGTTGAATTTCACCATTTCTATTCTTCACCAAATCACAGCTTCAGTCAGAGATTACTTTGAAATGTGTATGATGAAGTTCTTCAGCTAAAGAAAATATCTCAGAGCAGTCAGTACATTTTTTTCAGCCACAGCGAGGGTTTCTGGGCACCAACAACCTCTAAACTTCCTCCTGATCTCTGAGAGCTTGTTTTGCAATTGCCAAGTTCTTCAAGCAGCCCCTTATTCTAACCCCAGATCTTTAACATCTGTGAAAGTTGAGGCGTGACAAGTTTATCCCATGTGCCTAGCACTGAGCAAACGGATTGAGCTCCACACAGTCACTGCAACCACACCATAGAATCATAGAATCACTAGGGATTGGAAGGGACCTCGAAAGATAATCCAGTCCAATCCCCCTGCCACAGCAGGATTGCCTAGACTAAGTCACACAGGAACACATCCAGGTGGATCTTAAACGTCTCCAGAGAAGGAGACTCTACAACTCCCCTAGGGTCTAGTATCCTAATGCTGACAGTATGCATGGAGAAAGCAACAAGACAGGAATTCTTGCCTGTGTCTCAAACTAAAGGTCTCCAGAAAATCATACTTCTCTCCTTCTAGAAGAAATCTTGGGCTAAAGATAATGAAAAGAAAGAAGTGGCACTACCACTTACCATAAGGTGTATTTAAAATACATGAAACCTTCCTCTTTGACTAAGAATTTCGGGAATGTCGATACCTGGGAAAGTCTTACATGTCAAAACCCTGGAAGAGGTGCTTGTGGGTCGACCAGACATACTTAAAAAACTATGTTCTAGTTTCCTTGATTCTTGTAACAACCGGTTAATTTACAACCTAAAATCACACTCTAATTTTTAGAGGGCCTTTGGCACTGTAGTATTAAGATCCGTTCTTCTGCATTTATTGTCTAACCTCTTCACAAACCAGACATTCGCAAAAAGTAGAAGAAATCCAGACCAATTTAATTCGTTGCATAATGATTGTTACTGTTTCTATAACTGCATCACCTGGGAGGTTGTTTAGGTAACACAGCAGTTAATTCATTAGCAAGCTATAATCACCATCCAAGGAAAAACCCTAAACACAGCTATTCAAATTGTTGTCTGCAAAGCGGTGCTCTCATTCCACTTGTTCTCCAGTGTGTTTTATTACTACAGTACTTAGAAAAAGCAGGTGTGCCAGCCTATGGTTACATGATCTCTTGAATTCAGCACCTCTGCATAAGCTTCTGACAATCCTCTGCCTTGCGACACTTCCCAGGTTGGTTTTCAGCAGATCAGTTCTTTGATTCAGCTGCCATTCAGCACATAATCCTTACTGCCAACATAAGAAAGGTGGTGCAAATGAGCCGGGAGGACACAGGCAGTTGGTTGGGCTTATCCCTTTCAACAGTAGCATGTATTTATGTCAAAATACCACATAACAACTGCTGGAGAGTTCTTAATGACCACAGGATCCCCCTGCAGTGGTTCATCTGCAGCCTGTACATGATGCTTCCTGTCAAAGGGGAGAACTACTGTAAAAGGAGGGGACTGCTCTAGCTGGTCCCCTCAAAGTGGGATCTGTGGATTTCGTCCACAAACCCTCAGAGTCAATGGTGCACAATGAAGAGATAAAATAGAATCATAGAATCATAGAATCAATAACCTTAGCCTAGAAAAGAAATCCAGCTGATTATGTCTAGACATAATGTGGATCAGGCTGGTGATGAGAGGAAATGGCAGCAAAATGATTTAGTTACAAGTTGCTAAAGGAGACAAAAATGAGCATTATGAAACACATTAATTAAAAAACACATCTAGAATCATCAAGAAACTGCTAAGGGGGAAACAGAAAGCGCAACAGAACAGAGTAACAAAGATTTAGAGACTTAAAAACATTGTGCCCTGCTACAAAACTATTCTTAATATTCTTCACACAAAGACTGTGCTCATGGCTACAAGTCCCAGTAACTCACCATAATGGGATTTGGCATTTCTTCTCATTCTGTCCATAAGACACACCTCTGTTTCTAGGAATAATGATGTTAAGGTTGGTATTTATTAAAGGTAATAAAATGTTTTTATTTTATACAGTCTCCAAAGCTGCCTGAGCCCACTACATACGGGATGACCTTGAAAGTGACTGAGTCACGTGCAGTTCAAGCTGCAATCTAAACAACCATCTTAAATCTCATACGTTGTCATTTTCTCATTATCTGGACTTTGTACTTTCTTAACGTGGAAGGATTTTCACATAAATTACACAGGAAATGAAGCAAAATGTAATTACAGTGTCCAACAGCTCCTAAGCAGATAGATAGCACAAGGCGTTGAACACAGTTCAACAGTCAGCTTTCAATAGATGTCACCTATTAGGAAGGGTATAAATGAAACATCTATCACTAAGTTACCCACTTCTAAATGATGTCGTTATCCCTGGAATAAGGAGTTATGAGGTCACCACAATTTCAAATAATCAACTTTTGAGCAATTTCTCCAAAGGACTTTTATTCTTTGCTCTTACACATCTCCACTTGGACTTGAACATATGCTAGAAAATTGCATTATACTGTATTAAATTAAGTTATTCCAATGAAAACATCTGTAGTAAAGTTAACCCAGACATTTAATAATGCATTAGCACCCTCACTTTTGAAAAAGCATAACAAATTTGCTTGTAGTGGCTTTTTAGTCTCAGAAGAAAAAGCCACTGCTTTAGAGATTTTGAGTGTTCTGAACTGATGTGTTTCAGTTGAACAGAAGAAACACTGCAGTGACGAATAAAACCACAGTTTTGCCCCTGGCTTCAGTGAATAGTAAGTCAGACTTCTACCCTTTGCACTGAATGTTCACAACCTGGTCTCTAGAAGGTAGCACAGAACATGCATCTTCAAGGGAAGATTCTTCCTTAACCCTTTTTTGCAGACTAAGGGTCTTAGATTCTTTGCCTGTTTGCATTTTGGGTGCTTTTGTGTTTGCTGTCCTCACTGCAAAAATGTATAAAAACAATGCAAGAAGATGCAAAATATAGTTTACAAACTTGTAAAACTCATAATAGGTATTTCAAATAATCCTTTCCTTTAAGGATCACATGATGTAAATATGTATCTGCACTGAATTAAATGCTGTCTGAGCCTAACTGTTGGAAGAAAAACTTCAAAATCTGTTATACCTCCTTTATGAGGAGAGGCTGAGGGAGCTGGGTCTCTTTAGCTTGGAGGAGACTGAGGGATGACCTCATTAATGTCTATAAATATTTGAAGGGTGGGTGTCAGGAGGATGGAGCCAGTCTCTTCCCAATGTCATCTAGTGATAGGATGAGGGGCAATGGGTGTGAGCTGGAACATAGGAGGTTCCATATAAATATCAGAAGGAACTTCTTCCCAGTGAGGGTGACAGAGCACTGGAAGGGGCTGCCCACGCGGGTTGTGGAGTCTCCTTCTTTCGAACTCCCTTCCAATCCCTAAAGATTCTATGATTCTGTGATCTGTTTCCTGCCAGCATGTGTGAAACACACACTGGCTTTGTAAGTTCATCCATTGGTCTCAGGATGTTTGTTTACATGTTTTGAGAAAGCCCTGAATTCAACAGCATGAGATTAGCTGAATTAGCTTGAAGATTTGAGGTGTGCTATGAAGAAACCTATGGACAGCCTCTAAGGCTCAGCTAAGGCAAAGCAGTTCAAGTCTTGATAATCAGATTGTGGCTCACAACCTGTTAACACTCAGTTTCTCCTTAACACCTCTCAACAAAATAAATTTGATCAGCCTTGTTTTCTCCCCTTTCTTGCCTTTTTCTGCTCATGGTGCAATCATGAAGTTAGCTTCTAATCACAACATTTAATTTTCACACATCTTTAATAAACATGTGCTTCTCAAGGTTTTGAGAAATGCAGTTCTTTCCACGATTTAAAGTTGTTTCCAAGGTGAAACCTAAACAGGGAAATGACACCAAGAGAACTAAATCAGTTTTTGATAGGTTAATGAAACGAGTGTGATGTCCTTGTATACTCTTAAATCTTCTTAGCTGTAACTAATATGGATTTGTGTAATAGGGTAACTGGCTTAAATGCCTAAGGAATGGAACCAAACCATCTCCAAGTTAGGAGTGTATTTAATTCAGCCGGTGCAATTTGTACATGTAGGCAGACCTTTAACTATACGTTCTAATTCAAAACACAGAAAACTCAGAGAACAGAACCACTTAGAGTATTGATCTACGGTGTAATTATTTCTTTCGAGAAGAAATAAATTTTCTAAATTGATGACATATCTACTAATAGTTGGCGATGATGAAAGTAAAGGAATCTGATAAAATCTTGCAACCCAAAACCAGTGAAAGCAGTGAAAGTTATTTTTTATAAAGTCTTACTGTTATCCATGAAAGGATTTTTCCTTTGAGGCTTCATTTCTATTATCACACAATGAATCTTCTGCCATCACAAACACAGATGATCCCTTAAGTCTGCACAAATGCCAATAGCTGTTTGCTTTAATATCCACTCTAGAAGGACTTCTTTGTTAATGAAGATGGATTAGCAATTTGTTAAGTGATGTTCATGCAGCTGCTGCTGGTCCTTAGCCTTCCCCTTCAGTGTGATCCAAGTCAAATATTACCCAAGATGTGCCTGGAGGAAGGTAAAGCATATAATGAGCTTCTTGTAGGCAGAAGTCCAGTGAGGAAACAGAGTGGAGATAGTCAACTATTTTTATTTATAAAATACATGTATATGTATGATATACTAGATGCATCTGGGTATGATGTGTAGGCTGAAGTCTCTTTTATCAGCTTGTGACAAGGTAGTTACTACCAAGCGGAAAGTAAACAGAAGTTTGCTGGTCTGAATTGGTAATTGTTTTCTCCATTAGGTGCAGCTTCCAGGTTTGGTTGTGGTGACAGCCATCACACCTCCCATTGTGCAGACAGGACCACCATACAGAAGCGCATTCCTAGCAGAACTAGCAGAGCTTACTATTTTCCACTTGCTAAAGGAGTCGGACGGTCAGACAGCAGTTCTGACCGTATCCACTGTAGAGAGCAGAACGCTCCATCATGTGGCCAAGCTGCTTCCCTGCACATTGCCTGCTGTGGGAGGAAATCGGGTTCCTCTAGTAAGTGTGTTTCATCTTCAATAACATTTAGGCTAGTTACAGGGAAAAAGAAAAACATTGAAAGGATGTTTTCAGCTAACACCTAGAGCGATTTCATACATTTGCAAAAACAACATCATCTGCTAAAAGGTGAAGCTTTTGTAAGGGGATGTTTTTGATACAAAAGAGAGCGACTGATTCAAACGAGTGTTTTCTGGAAATGTGACTCCATGATCTAACTGCCATAGGACATATTTACTTATTCTCATAAAAATGAAAAAGAAAATCCATATATTTTAAGTGCCAGATTGCAAACCAAGCTTGGAATGTAAACCACGTGGTATGCTACATTCATAAGAATAGCATGCTCATAAGAGTTTTTGAAGAAGATAAGTAACACAGTGGGAAAAAACAGTAACACTTCAACTACCAGAGCTTTCTTCTGAAAACTACTTCTTCAGGCTATTAGTTTAATCCATTGTTTGCTTACTACAGATAGTTGCCTTGAAATAAAATCAAGGAGGTGATGCATCCAATACTGAGTGCTCTGCTCCTCCTGCATGCCCCGAAGTCAACAAATTCTGTAAAATGTAAGTATTTAAGTATCAGGTCCAGACATTTTAGCTGTTCTGTTTAAGAACAAGAAAACTAATCTGATTTGGTTGTAACCTGATTTGGAATTTGTAACATGACCTAATATGAAGTAACCAGAGAGAGAGCAATCAATGAGATTAGGAACCTGCACTTGCTTGAGGAAAAAAGCCAACGGAATAGATCTCCAGACATACTCAGACAAAACAACTGGTATCTGAGGAAAATATAGCTAAATAAAATTCCATCATTTGAGATGACATGCACGCATTTCCTGGAACATTTAATGTTAATGTGCTTTGCTATAGAACAATTAGGAATCACAAATACCTGACTGGGAAGATGTTCACATCAGCAGGTTGCAGGCCTTCATTTTAGAAGACGAAAATCCATCCCTGATGGCAATAGTGTCTCCCTAGTCAGTGGAGCACCTGGCATGAAATTCTGCAATGGAAAAAAAGGCATGAAAACAATGTCTAAAACCTCTGGTAGGTACAATTTTACAGAAATGGAAAACGTAGCAACGCATCAGCTACCAGACAACAACAGGATGGACTTGAATGGAACAGGCTGCATCCGAGCTGATGCTGGAGCTCAGCTAGTGAGGATACTACGTGTCATACTATGTCCGGATCAGTCTGAAAGGAATTCCTCTGTGGGAAACGTGAGATAAACAGCATGTTGTCATCTTTAAATGCCACAAAGATCAGATCTCAGACTATCTAAACGCTCAATTAGCAGTGGGCTTCACTAATAGTTCATGAAGCACCCATGTTTCAGTAAATAATGAGTGACATATGAAGATGAATTATCAGGTTGGGACAAATTCCTGAGAGGTTACTGGGAACGGAAGTTACAAGGGAAATGTTGAGACATCTGAGGATTTTATTTTAGTAACAAACATCTTTCAACATCCAGCTAGCCATGTCAATCATTATTACACTCCCGACACCCCAGCAGACTGTGCTGCCATTCAGCGAGATCTGGACAGGCTGGAGAGCTGGGCAGAGAAAAATCTAATGAGCTATAACAACAGTAAGTGCAGAGTCTTACATTTGGGCGAGAACAACCCCAGGTACCAGTATAGGCTGAGGACTGACCTGTTGGAGTGTAGTGTAGGGGAAAGGGACTTGGGGGTCCTGGTGGACAACAAGATGACTATGAGNACGGAGCACTGGAACAGGCTGCCCAGGGTGGTTGTGGAGTCTCCCTCACTGGAGATATTCAAGACCTGACTGGATAGGTTCCTGTGTGACTTGGTTTAGGTGATCCTGCTGATGCAGGCGGATTGGACTAGATGATCTTTCGAGGTCCCTTCCAGTCCGTAATGATTCTATGATTCTATGATTCTAGTTCTCACATATCATCCCACACTTCAGATCTTTTTGACAACTGCTTAATCAATTTCTGTTGCTTTTTTACCCACACATAGATGGTTTGGCTATTTCACACCTTTCATTGCAAGACTATCTGTTGAGAGTAATAATCCCTGAACATTTGAATGAGTGCTATGATAAAATCTAACTCCCTGATCAAACAGTAAAATAAAATATTGGTTTCAGAAAGTGTTTTCTGTGCACGACTTCTGAAGCAGAGTTGACAGAGCTACCTTGAGTGGCGCACTGAAGTCAGAGGAAACATATGAGGAAGAGGAGGCCTCAGGCTCTGACTGCATGGCACTTCACAAAGCTTTGGACATCAGCAGACTTTTTCTGTGGCCTCCCAAAACAGTGCACAGAGTATCTTGGTTCCCAGTTAAGAAATTTGCTCATGACAAAGCAGGTGTTTAGAACAAAGGTGTGAGCCAGTATCAAGAAATCATCTCTACACTGCCCATCAATATCAAGGAAAGAAAGTCACTGGGGAAAAAGCCAGAGAATGAGAACTCTCCTGTTGGCAAGTGGATGCTTAAACATGGCCAATTCATGGTGGTAGGCCACCTTGCTAAACGTCTTCAGGAAGTTCCCCTAAGGAATTACAAGAGAAATAATATTCAGTGTACAAACATGGTTCTGCCTGGTTTGGTTAACAGCCTCTGACTACCCTTCTGACCTGAACTGGTGACGAAGCACTAGAAGCAGAAAGGGAAGCTTCAGCTGGAAGATGTAACAGAAAGGCTGACTCTTGGCAGCAGTAGAGCAGCAGGATGCAGGGATAAACATCACTGAAAGGCATTAGAAGTCCTTAGAGAAGAATCCATGCACGGAGAGACCAGAATGTACGTCCATAACTTGATCCTGTCAGGACAAAGTTGTTTCTGAAGGAAACAGCTTGGTCTCTGCTTTGCTGAATTCACAAAACCCTCAGGAAAATGACTGCTATTTCTAGTGAAGGGAGCATCTTTTGTTTCACTGAATTGCAGAGCAGAGAACTGCTGAGAATACATAGAGGGAAGACAGTAAAGCAATTATGAAAAGAAAGGAAATACCATCTCCAAGTTGAAGTTGTCTGGTGGAGTTGGTAGGATGGAAACAGTGAGGGTATAATCAGAGAGAGTGGGAAAACAGAAGGTATTGAACTTGATGACAAGGGGAAACAGAAACAGACTGTTCAGCATTTCAGCCCATTGGTACTGCTGTTAAACACAGCTAACCCCTAAAAGACTCCTTAGGGAAGTCAAAAGCAACTCTGGTAATTTCTGTGCCATAATACAGTAGACACAGCTTCAGCGTGAACTGGACTTTTGGCTGCTTTGCAGCCCATGTCGCACACTCTACGTACTGATTCTCTTACAGTGAATCTACAGGGATGGTGGGAGGAGGGGAATAAATGGGGTGTAAATGTAAAGGATAGAATCATAGAATCATAGAATCATTAGGGATAGGGAGGGACCTCGAAAGATCATCTAGTCCAATCCTCCTGCAACAGCAGGATCACCTAGACCAAATCACACAGGAACACATCCAGGCAGATGTGTAAATGCTGACTACCACTATTCACTGTGCCATAGAACACAGTTCACTTACATAACTAATTTTGACAAGGAAGTAAACTTAGAGTTTAGACTTTAGCAGTAGCCCCTGCCTGGCTCTGTCTCAGTGAACATACACAGAGCTCCCACGAGATGGCTGCAAAGACTGCGGCACTGACAGCTGGACAAAGGCTCCAAGTATTTCAAATGCACAGGAACACTCCAAAAAGCTGCTTCTTTCAAAAGTGCAGATTCTGAGATTTGTCAGAACCCATTCAAAAGTAGGAATCTAACCAAGTCAAATGAAAATTCTTTCTTTGAGGTTTTTTCCTGTTTGCCTTCTTTTCACTTTGTGGTTTATTTTTGTTCATGTTTTCATTATAGGCTGCACGTGAAATCATCAGCATCAGATTATTTTTCTATTTCTGATTTTTAAAACAAATGTATTTTAGAAGATCTTTTGAAACCATTACATTTCTGTCTTCTGCATTAGGCTTTCTGTGTTGATTACACTGATTATCAAACCTTTTCTCTTTCCTCTGTTTGTCATAATTTTGCATTTGTTTGACAGTTTGCCACTCCACAGCCTAGGTCAATACTGGCTTTGAGTCCTGAGCTCTAGTTCAGCCAAGGAACTTATGTATAAATCCAAGCAAAAAGCTGAGCATGAAAAGTTTGGCTAGTCACCTAGTCCTGAAAACTGTGCCCAGTCAAGGGAGATCAACACCGCCTAAACAGAAATACAAGCCAAAGGTTCCTACTCAGTCTCGTTGTGTACAGCTGCAGTCCAAATAGTACCTCAGTTTAACACAAGGAATGCAAATACCTTCGTCCTGGGAGATCTAGCATGCCCTTCCCATAATTGCAATTTTCTGAGGTGTGAAGGACGTAGCATTGATTTTAGCCTGGGAACCGCTTCACTGTCAGATATTAAACGTCAACAAAACCCAGGATTCTTTTTATAGCCTGCATCTAATTACAGGCTTGGTTTATAAAGTCGCACAGAGAACACAAATTACCAAAGCCTTCTCCAAAATGAATCTCTTTGTTGAAATCTAGGTCTTAGCAGGTTTGTTTGTCATGCAGAATTCTTACACTTGCTCAAATCCACTTGATAGGCCTATATTGGAGCAAAATTTGGTTAATTTCATCTGACAAAAGGAATCTATTATCACAGTATCACAGTATCACAGTATTACCAAGGTCGGAA
>VXBP01002239.1:62210-98637 GCA_013400115.1 Rhinopomastus cyanomelas | reverse complement strand
TGCAGAGTACAGGGGCAGAATGACCTCCCTGCTCCTGCTGGCCACACCATTCCTGATTCAGGCCAGGATGCCATTGGCCCTCTTGGCCACCTGGGCACACTGCTGGCTCATGTTCAGGCGGGTATCAATCAGCACCCCCAGGTCCCTTTCTGTTTGGCTGCTCTCCAGCCACTCCGACCCCAGCCTGTAGCTCTGCATGGGATTGTTGTGGCCAAAGTGCAGCACCCGGCACTTGGACTTATTGAATGCCATCCCGTTGGACTCTGCCCAACTGTCCAGGTGGTCGAGGTCCCGCTGCAGAGCCCTTCTGCCCTCCAACTCAGCCACATCAGCCCCCAGCTTTGTGTCATCTGCAAACTTGCTGATGACTGACTCAATGCCCTCATCCACATCATCTATGAAGATGTTAAAGAGGATGGGGCCCAGTACTGATCCCTGAGGGACACCGCTAGTGACTGGCCGCCAGCTGGATGTGGCACCATTCACCACCACTCTCTATCTGTTCACCACAGCCTATCTGTTTCTGATCAGGTTTTGGGCAGATTATTTACAGATTTACATCCCCTTCTTGCGAGGTACCCATTTTTCAGACTGATGCTTCTAAAGTTTAGTCAAAGTATTGATGCCAACCTTAGCCACAGCCTTAGCATGGAAGTCAGCTACCGTTGTCAACTTTGATTTTCATCTAGGTCTAAAAAGAAACCTTATTGTTTTTTTTATCCTTTAAAATCAGCTGAAAATGAAATAAATGAAACCCCAACGACCTACACTTGCACATGTGCTTAGTACTGTTGGATTTTTTTACATCCCTCTTCCTGCTCCAGCAGTGAACAAAATGATTCGGTGTCAGACTTCCATGGACCTTGTTCATCAGAAAAAATCCCCAATCCAACTTTCCAACATGAAACAAACTCCACGGCCTCATCTAAATGTAGTCCCTAATTTTCATGATTACAGTGTATGTAGAGTTCTGTGAGTCACACAGATATTCATTTGGATAAGGTCATAAAGACTTTGTTCTCTAAGCCCTGAATATGCACATTTAAACTTCTGAAATCAATTTATATAGTCATTACTAGCTGTTGTTTCATGCTTGCGGATTTGAGGCTTGGCTCTTATTGAAGGGTTGATTGATTAATTTCAACATTGCAGAAACCTCATTTAGCTAGAGGGACATTTCTGGGGTTTAAATTTCTAACTGAAAAACAACCATAAGGGAACATTAAAATTATCTAATTTTGAAACTCTGAAGCTTTTTCATGAGAATTTGTATGTGGAGATATTTCTCATTTGTTTCTAAAAATGCTTTCAGTCATTGTGTCACTGAAATTAGATGCTTATAACTTTATCCCTGTTTCTTACTATACATTCAGAAGGGTATTCTCTCGTAGCCTGCAAGCAATTTACAATCTCTAACAAGTGTGACAGTGAAGACAGAGTTAAGACAATCCACAAGATCCAGAACATGCCACGTACAGGCTGAGGTCCTAGATGTGGGCATAAATAGAGATAAATGTTAAGCCACACAATGCTATTTATTTTAGGAATATCTCAATACGAAAGCAGAAAGGGCAGTGAATCAGTTTGTTTATGTTTCCATTAATGGAATTCCCCACCAAGAAAAATACTTTAATAATATTGTATTAGAAATTAAATCATATTATGATAATTTGAAGAAAGTAATTTAATTGCAGTTTAATATATTCATTTTATTTTTCTTTTTTCCTTCAAATTTAATTGCATGTGAAATAAAGAATGTGAATATGGAAGAATCCTTTTTATATCTGTGCTTCATAGTTGTGAGAAAAGAATGATAGGTTGTAAATACTTGTGGAAACTTTAAACATTCAAAAACCAAAGAGAAAATATGGGATGCTTTCATGTACTATTCACAAATCAGCCTTTGAGGGGAAACAAAACACACAACAATATTCTAAGATTTTTTTTAAAAAGCAGTCTTGGGAACAAAGAAAGTTCAAAAGGAAGATTCCTCAGTAAAATACAACAAAGAAGAAACTATCTGATAAGTATGAGAAGACAGTTACTTTACCTGCTCAACATATTACTATATTTCCCCTTTCACAGAAGTCCTCTAAGGTCTCACTGGAGAGACTAAGAAAAATCCCAGTAAGAAACGCTTTTATGATATATATACATCAATTAATACAAACTTAAGATCTCTTAGTAGGAGCCTGGCTGTGTAAAAGAAAACTAAGCAGTGAACAAAAGACAGAATGATGTCATCTAGATGACACTGAGTCAATGTCATGTAGTGATAGGAGAAGGGGCAATGGCTGTAAGCTGGAACACAAGAGGTTCCACATAAACATGAGAAGAAACTTATTCCCAGTGAGGGTGACAGAGCACTGGAAGGGGCTGCCCAGGGGGACTGTGGAGTCCCCTTCTCTGGAGATGTTTAAAACCCGCCTGGACGTGTTCCTGTGTGACTTGGTTTAGGTGATCCTGCTCTGGCAAGGAGATTGGACTAGATGATCTTCTGAGGTCCCTTCCAATCCCTAACACACTGTGATTTGACTGGAATTAAATCAGGTTGAATTAGGAATATACACCCAGGAATTAATTTCTTCTAAATGATAGAAACCTAAACTAAATTCTAGACACTGAGCTGTGTCAGGAATCCCACTGTTGGGGCAGTTCTGGTAGAGTAGCTCTGGTGAGGAATATAGGATGCACTCTACAGTACTTACCTCCTGATGACGTTGAGAAACCAACCAGTAGCTCTTCCTCTTACATATCCAGCAATGCCCTAGAGGGGTCTCACTTGTTCTTCTATTATTTATCTGAACATGATAAAGCAGCATGGTCCATCCTCTATTTGGCTAATTAAGCAAATTAACTAGTTATTAGCAGCTTTGAGAAAATCCAATACAAATTTAAGCATCTGTTGTTTTCCACCCATTGCTTAACTTGGGCTTTCTTGGCATATGAGCTGTCTTTTGGCTGATTTCCACTAAAAGCAGAGAGTCTGCATTATAAAAGTCAAGAAGAGTCCTCACTTTCCCACCATCCATCCTCACTCTTCCCAAAAGCAGTGATAAGGCTGGAGTAATCTCCTTGGGTATTCCCAGCATAGCGGGACACATGGCTGTTCTATAAAAATTCTAGTACCTACAGCTGTAATAGTTTTGACATAATTTCTCTGTACATCAAATTACTTGGGGGATTCTTGATGACAACGCTTTTTCTTGCTGCCTCCTCTACAATTGGCTGTTTTCCTTGTCAATCCTACCTGCACTCATGAAATTAAGGAAACAGCTAAGACAAGATTCCCAACAAATTGGTGAAAGAAGAAACCAGTCGTAAAACTGTTTGTCCTCAGATGTTTTCCTGTATCTACATTCTGCAAATGTTTCCACATTTACTGGAGGGGTTGCAATCGTTAGCAAAGAAAGAAAATGTCACGTTACTAATCTTCAACATGGTATTTCTTCGGCTTCTTGACTGAGCTTGTTTGAGCACAAGTTTACAATAGCTAATGCCCCAAAGAATTAAACCCTGTTTCTTGCACCTGATGAATGCAGGTCTCGCATACATTCCCTCTAAACAGTTCCAGCCTCAGTTCAAGCAAGACTACAGTGAGATGTAGTTTGGGGTCTCATGTACAACGCAAGAAAAAGAAATCACAGCAGTATAAATTACGATTTGATCTCCAACATAGACAGTTTAATAGGCCATGATTTAGCAAAGCATTTAAGCAAATGTTTAAATCCCATTGATTTAAGTGGGATTTAAGTACATATTAAGTACTTAGTTGAATTGAGGCCATACTGTGAAGGGACTCTTAGAACAAGGAAAGCACAGTAGGCTTTGGGGATCTTTATTTACAGCTCAGATTTTTAACTTAGCAAATTTGACATAGGAACCTGTATAATGCAAAAGGAGCCAAGAACATTTGGCTGCCCAGGGTCACTTCAGGATAGTGCAAGATACCAATATGGGGTGAATTTAGTTTATAAAATACTTCTATCTTGTGATTTACAACCTGCAATTTACAGGTAAGATGGTTCGCCTCAAAGCATCATGCAGCACTTCATTGTGCAAAGACATTTCCGACGCTGCCCAGATTTCTTGCGCTTTCATTCATTTCTCTCTCATTCTTCCCTCCTACTTGGAACCTCAACCTTGTGGTTACAGGGTGATGAGGAGGCATTTGCTGTTTGTCAGTCAACTCTTATTACATAACTAGAACCATAACAAGTTAAAAGCAAGAAGTGCATCAACCTGAAACATGAAGATGTGCTTCTGCAAAAGGGGATCAAACCAGGCATTTCATGGGAGTTAAAGGAGTTCAGTTAGAATTATATAATTTCTCACATAAGTTCCTGGAGTGATATCAAACCTATGTTTAGACTATATGTACTTTCCCAGATATTGTAGCTGTCACAAAGTATTATATTTCTTACAGGATGATTTTTTATTATTTCCTCATCTTTTCTTCTGCCTACATATAAGTAATGGAGCTCTGCAGACACTACTGCAGATGGTTGAACTATGTCTATTTGTCTTGCAGAGTAGGAGTTAGCTTTTGGGGACATTAATAATTCTTGTTGTCAGCTTTTCTTTTTGGGAATAAGCCTGTTTCCGGGGAGGTCTGGGAAGCTTGGTTTTCTCTGTCTAATAATAGCCCGACAGGAAACAGAACATTTTATGTTAGCCAAGCACTGCCATTTGTAGTGAAACTAAGACCCAAGGTTTTACAGAATTACCTAATCATATTTTAAAACAGGTTGTTTTTCAGACAAGCTCTCATTTATTAGTTCTAACAGTCTCTCAGACTTGTTAGAAACTTGTTTCCTGGTTCTATCTTCATGGCAAGTCCAAATTAAAACATTACCAAATTTTAGACATCTAAAGAAATCCCTTTTATTTCACTGCTCAGGCTTATTTCAAGTAAACATTTAGTTACACAGATGATGCTGTAGAAATCAGTAATGTCCACAATTCTATAAATAAACAGTTAGCATTACTTTTTGTTAGAGAAGACATATGAGTGACGTTTTTTAGGCATTTAATTTGGATTGGAAAAGAATCCTGACAAAACTAATCCTTGATGTATAGATAAAATCTGCAGATTCCTGCCAAAGACATTTGTGACCGTACTAGAGGTTGATCTCACATTTCCTGACTCCTGCCAGGAGGCAAACTTTCAGAAAAACATGCTTCAGTCCAGGAAAGATATGTGAAGCCATTTACAGTGCAGTCACTAAAATGAAAGAACATAGGATTGTTCACACAGCTTAAAAACAATTCTCTAAACCAGTGCAAGACCAATGGATTCATATGAATGACTGACTTCTCTGACATTGCTTGCATTTTTATTTCTGGTAATTAAACTCTATTAAGGAGGTTGGATTAACCAGAGAAAACTCCTGACCTTTGCTGGTGCAGGTGGAGATAAGCACACACAGCCCTAAGCTTACAGTCAGACCTCCTTGTTCTCACCTGAGTGGGTGCAAAATGCTCTAATTCCATTACACAAACTTGGTTCAGATGTCTTAGCAGTGAGTTAATCCCAGCTTGAGTCTGAGAACACAAGAGTCCCTGAACTCAGGCCAAGTGTGTTTCTAATGATTAGCAGATAAATTAGGAAAATACTTAGCCTATTAAAATGAGCGTACTCAGAAATGTAATTGGATAGTGCATTAAATCATTCCTTTCACACTGATTAAAGCCAGTAAGGTTGGATGACAGTTTGTGCTCTGAAAGTGTATTACCTGTCGTGCGGTCTCTCAGAAAAGAAAAAATGAGTACCTAACTCTTAGCAACAACTTTTAGAACATCACGATTACTTAAAGAACAGTCGATGTTTGCACTGCAAACACTTACTCCAAAGCAAATTTTTGAACTACCCGACATCCAAGTGCTTACAATTAAAACAGGGTTAAGTTTTCTTCGTTCTCACTCACGACAAAACATACTGGTTTCCTACACGTCCTCGGGTGAACCACATCTTTTTGATAGTAGTACAACGTGGTTAGAGAAGTCTGCCAAGGGAAAAGATTGAAGCAAACAAATAAAAGGGAGTCTTTTTTCAATAATTACAGTAGAAGCTCCAAATAATTTTGGTTTTCTCTTACAGTCTCTCTCCCAACAGTCTAAACTCTAGTGGCAGAAGGCAAATGGCTAATGTAGCCCAGTGGTTTTGTGCTGGAGGGGAAAAAATGAAAGACATTTCAATAAGCCTTGTGTTGAGTGTATCAGTATGTTGAGATTGTGTCAGTTTTACTCGGAATTTACCTTGCATGTTGTCCCTATTAACAAAATCAGTGCTGAAGAGGGGTTGTTCCCATTCAGAAAACACAAATCCATATCTCGTTTTCATTGTGAAGTAGAAATTTCAGAAATCACAGTGAGTTTGAGAATCTTGTACCCATGGAGTTAAAATACAGACGTTAGGCACATGCTGAGGGTTGTTTCCATTGATTATTTTGGGTCACTTCTTACTGTTGAGTTTTTTTGTTTCAGTTTTTGAAAACGAAGTGCCTAATGATTTAGGACAACTGCCAGCGTCTCTGCTCCAGAGAGGGTAACGTCTAGGACTGATGAGCTATAACCAGAGCAATCACACTTGGTTTAAGTCCTTCTGAAAAGCTCAATAAATGCGGCTGCCAAGCTCTGCCACTGTGTTCTGCCTCATTACAGAGCTACCAGCACCACAAATGAAGAACTAAAACAGCATTTATAGGCTATGTCTTTTCAGACCATAGGAATCCTGAAGTACTCAAGCTAATGCTGCACAGGTCTGCTTGAGCCTTGGAAGCCATCCAGCAGTTGCAATGGAGAGATCAAGGGAGATTAATTTCATCTACTGCTTGAGTAAAATATCCTGCTTTAGGGTAAAATAGCACTTTCTGACCTCCTCCTGGTAAGATTAGACTGTTCCTGGAACCAGAGTTATTTTAACACAGTGAAGGACCTCATTGCAGGTCTTAGAGAAGGCAGGCTGCACTTTTCACTTACCTTGAGTTTCTGACTATGAGTTTAAAACAGCATTCATAGCTCCTGTGGAAGCATATATGGGGAATGCATGAGGTAGGAGCATCAGTGAAGGCTCTCAGTGTGCCGCTGTCAACAGCACAGCACAAGTGAGGAGACAGCTCTTTGCTTGGCAGGCAAGGATGCACAGTTTTGTCACCCCAATGCTTTGCTAGACTAAGACATCTATTGAGACACATCCAGTGGCAAGACTTTAAAGGACTGTGAGGATTCGAATAATAAATTCCGCAGCTTAGCCTGGGGATTTTATTGAGGAATCATCTCAGATGAGGAAGGAACTTGCTGAAGGAATTATCCAAATGAAGCTGGAAGGTCCTAAGACAGTGTAATAGGTCTTGTTTATTACTAGCATCTAGGGCATAAGTGGTCCCCAAGATGGAAACTAAACCCATAAGAGGGAAAAACTATTTGGTAAATCCACCACAATAAACCAGAGTCATCAGATCTTCATAAGAAAAGCTATTGTCAGACCAAAAAAGATATAAGAACTTTGAACTCTCAGCTGTAAATCATAGAATCATCATGGCTGGAAAGGACCTCCAGGGTCATCAAGTCCAGCCCTTTCTCCTAGTGTCTAACCGCTAGACCATATCCCCAAGCACCACATCCACCCGTTCCTTAGACACCTCCAGGGTTGGTGATATCACCACCTCCCTGGGCAATCCATTCCAGCACCTAACCACCTAAACCTNTTGTTGTGACCAAAGTGCATGACCCGGCACTTGACCTTGTTAAAACTCATACAATTGAGCTCAGCCCATCACTCCAGCCTGTCCAGATCCCGCTTGTCCAGATCCTGCTACAAATCTTCCAAGAAGCACTTTGAGATCCTCTGAGACATGGCCAAAAGAAAGACCATCTTACTATTCCTGTTTCTGTGATGTTGCCATTGGATGACTTTTTCCAATTTTTCCACTTACATCTTTGTCTTGTCCTCCACAGCTCTGACCCCTGGATGGCCAGAGAAACAACGCAACAGACAAGAGTTCTCCTTGTAGCTTCCATCAATTTGTATAGGCTGTCCTTTATGACTTGAAGGTACTGAGGTACTTAAAAGGTGATTACTTACTCCATGTCTTCCAAACTTTCTACCAGAGCTATGATGACTATGCAGACATTTCTGCTGCTTCTCAATGTAAGTCATAACTTAACAGATAACAGAGTATGTCCATAGTAATTCCTGCTGAGTTACTTGGAAATGAAACTAAATTAAACAGCTATCCCTGGACTCAATCCCACAATAATCTCTGTAATTAGTTCTTTTTGTCCATAATAAAACAGCAAAAGGTCAGGACTTCTAACATGCAGACAGGAATCAAGAACAGAGAATAAGATCAAATATATTTGTTTTACCAACAATATTTAGGCTCAGATATGAGCAAGCCTGTGGAAAAGTCAATACACAGAGCTTGTGGGCACCATTATGTCATTTCCTGTTGCTTTTCCAAGAATCCCATGATCATTTAATGTGGCACTTGCAGGAAATACATGCAAAGGAGCATTGAAAGCAATGCTACAGCAGTGTGGTGACATCAATCCGAATGCAAATATACACCTTCCAAAGATTATTCCCAAGAATGTTATTAAAAATAATCATCTCTGTGAATTTTAAGAGCCTAAGATGGGTGTGCCTAAGCCCCTCTCTGGAATACCACTACCAGGAACTGGACTGCAGAAGGCAGAACCCAATACATTGGACCATTCTTCTGAAGAAATGTTATTTGATAGGTAACCAGTACCTGAAAAACTACATGAATCCTAAGAAGGCAACACAAGTACTGAAATGAGTATGCAACCATGACAAGGTAGTGAATTCAGGTTTCAGAGGAATGGGATGACAGCCCAGATATAAAAGCAAGAGGAAAGAAGGAAGTGGAGGGGCATTTGTTGATGGCATTTTGCCCTCCAGAGCAACTGCTACACATATCAGAGCCTTGCTGCCTTGACAAGCAGCTAAACACCTTCCAGTGATGGGAAGTAGAGAATTGTCTTTATTATTTGCCTTTGCTTCCATGCACAGCTTTTGCTTCTGCTTAATTACACTGTTGTTTTCTTGACCCAACAGCCTCTCATTCTATTGTTCTTTCCTCTGTCCGTCTAAGAAGTAAATTGCGATAGAGCACCTTTGGTGGGTACCTGGCTCCAGACACCACACCAAAACACAAGCAAGATTCTAAAACAGTTTGCGGACAGTAGATTCTATTAGAATAAAATTTTACTAACTTACTTTTAGTATATGTCAAGCACTCAGAGGAGGTGAAGAGACATCCCACCAAGTATTCAGTTAGTAGCAGTGATCTCACAATCACATTCCTGCTGCTCGAAACACTGGTTACTCATAAAATGGTTCTGAATATTGACTGAAAATACTGTCACCATGTGTGAAATAGAGCAATGGAAGATAATAGGGAACAATAAGAAAAGGACTTTAAAAGTTATCAAGCTATAAAAAGCATGGAAACCTACCAAAGTTGAAAGCAGGAGGTGTTGGATGAACGCTCATGGAGAAAGGCCAGAGGCTTCTACATTTTACGCCATCTATCCTGTGGGACTTCAAACCCCACAGATTTACTTTAGTACATAGCTAGGATCATAGGAACCACAATACCTAACCTACCCTAATTTACTGATTTTCAGAGAAAGGTGAAAAATTTGAAGGGTGATTATAGAACAAAGAAAATGCTATCAAACTGTCTGCATAACAGGCACAACGGTGCTCTCAGGGTTCCTCTATCCCCTGCAAATATGCCCTAAGCTCGTACTGGATGCACATATCTGAGAATTCCCCTGTGAGCCTGCGCTCAGCTGCTTTCCAAGAACCTTATTCTGCCACACCTGACTACAGATTTCCACTAACATCACACTGCCCTGGCACTCCACTTCACCTCCGGATTCAGTTTGCAATGATGTGTGTACTGTCTGTGAAACTAAAGAACGTTGTTTCTCTTACACCCGACAACTAGAGACATCTCCAGTCATCAGGACTGGAAATCCGTTTTCCCGTTGTCTCTGCATGTGTTACACCCCAGCTTGGATTTTCTGTTGAAGTCAGGAAGAGACTCAAGATGGCAATAGAGAGCCGGAAAAGGAATTTTCGAGAGAAGCGCTATAAATATCTCTTTTGTTGCTTAATGTGTTGATAAACCTCTTGCTACAGAGGCCTCTAGTGTTAATCTGCCCATCAGTCTCTCAACAATTGCCATCTAAAATTACCAACCCACATACTTTTGTCAGTAGAGAATGTTTGTTTGCAGTTGTGCAGCTCTTGGTTTGCAGAATATTAGCTGCTTAAAACGTAACCAAACAGCCAGGACTGTAGAAATCAACTCACAACCTTATTTTGAACCATATTTAATGTTAAAAGGCTTACCAATGTTTAGGATGCTTTGGACATATCTAGTGTCTTAAGGGTACATGTTTTACTAGGTTTTTTTTAAATGGTGATCAGCAAAAAATATCATAGAATCAATAGGAATTGGAAGGGACCTCGAAAGATCATCCAGTCCAATGCCCCTGCAACAGCAGGAAAAATATATTCTTTTAAGATTATTTTAGAAAGCAAATATACCTTTTTATTGGGGGGGCAGTTTCTACTTCCTCTTGCATGGAATGACCCTGCAGTGCAAAGTGGATGCAGAGTTTCTGAATATGCCTTGAGACTGCTGTGTGCTCCTTGACAGCTGCTGCCTTCCATCCCAGAGGTGTCAGCCTATAAATGATGAATGAACTGATTTGTATAGTCTGCAGCTATCTGAGTGCAAGAGATGGAACCTAACGTGCATTACATACATCTGTCTAGATAGCCATACGCGTAGACTGCATTCGATTTAGTGGCATTGAAAAGCCTTCAGTGGTAAGCAATTGCAGAATTATCACTTACCAGTACTTCCCACATTAAATATGTCCCCAAAAGTAACATTTTCTACAAGATAATCCTTCATTAGTGCTTGTCCCTTGAAGATTTTGTAATAGTACAACCTCTTTCAGCCTGAGTGACTCTACAGGACAAAGAACTTTGTTAAGGGTTGGGCCAGAGCTGATAAGGTTTATCCCTTTACTCCTGTGGACTTCAGATCAAGCCTCAGCTCCTGACAGGAGAGGAAAAACTGTATTATTTAATAAATGGGAAAGCGAATTTCTGCCTAAGCTCCTGTTTCTGAGTAAATGTTGAAGGCTTTAAAGCTTTAAAGCTGATTACAAATTAAAATAGCTGTGTCCCCAAATGCTCGTCTAACGTCAAACAATTGGCTGCCACCGTCTGCTCAGCCAGAAGCTGCAGGGGCAGGTGTGCTGAGAGCTGACACCTATTTCAAGATCAGAAGAGGGCACTAGGGTTTAAGCTATGTTCAGAGTAATCACAGACAAAGAGAGTGGAAAAAAAGCAAATAATGAAATGTGTATGAAATAGTCCTTTGTTATTCTGCTGGTTTGCTCATATAAAGTGAGAAAACACAGGCAGGGCTGGAGGCCCTTGGGACCTCCAGCAGAGCTGGGCACATTCAGGCAGCAGCATTTCCTAGTCTCACCCCACCTACCCTAGACCCTGCATGGGCAAACCTTGGTATGGTTGTTTCTCTGTTGTTTACTTGGCTTGTGGTGCTGCTGGCAGTGAGCAGGTTTGCCACAGGAACAGCAGCTATGCCCAGGGACACTAAGCTGCTCAGTCGACCCTTCTGAGCAGTGAGAGGGGTCAGGAAATATCTCTGGATGCTTGAGAGACACAGCAAATTCCACACTGCAGCCTAACAGTAATGAAAAGCCACATGCACCCAACAGAAGTCCCAATGTGTCACCCTCTCCTTCCAGCTATGAAATAGAGTAATTGCATGGTGGTTGTTATGCTCTTGTAAATCTGATGTGGTGTTCTGCCACAGCACGACACACATTTTCTTTACACAGGACCTGCCCCAGATTCCGTGTTACAGGGATGCTCGCAGTGCTGATGGACAGGTTGGGGTTAGGAGAAAGTGCACAACACTATGCAGCTTATAGCAGCCAGCTCAGCTGTTTTATCTCCCAGTGTGGTCAGCGGATAGAAGATTAGTTGGAGAAAGAGAACCCAAGCCAGGCTTTTCCTCTGAAACACCTTCTACAGGAGTATTTTGCTCCACATTGGCTCTATAGGGGATTTAGGAAGAACTATATTCCATGCCAGCTAAAGTGGACATGTAAACCCCTATAAATCTAAGTGCAAAACATAAGAACAGCTGCATTAGGTTAAGCCACATTATCCCATGTAGTAGAAAATAAGAGCAGAAGACTGTAATAGGAGAGTAAGTGATACTTTCCCAGGTGTCCTCTCTCAGCTTCCAGCAATTTCTGGCTCAGGGACTTCAAGACAGATGTTGTCTTTTTGTTAAATATCCCTTGGTGGATTTTTTCTGCATGAACTTCCTCTACCTTTCTCCAGAGATGAAACAAAGGCCTAGAAGACAATACAGTGAATTAATTTTCCTGACACTATGCTGTCACAGAAGATCAGCTCCAAGATTCATCCTTACCCCTTAGAAGCCAGTCCTGGTCAAGGCTGCTGTTGGCTACACCTGGCTTAGAGGCATCAGCTCATCATTTCACCCAAAACACCTTCCTACTATTCATGTCCATTCCTTACTGCTGAATATGAAACACAAGTGACTGTCTCTCCTGAAAGTCTACATTCTCCTGAACCAGCCTGTCAGAAGCATTTAGCTTTAAATTTCCAGACTTGGAGAAATCAGAAGCCAGAATAGCCTGCAGGAGAAGGGAAAACCCTTTAAAGAAGCACCTCAAAAGCAATAGCTATGTAAAAAATACTTCTACATCTTCTTAAAATGGAAAACTCAGATGCAGCATCAGTGTGGAGAAACACTACTGGTAAACCCAGCAGGACTGATATGTTAGTGTAGCCCTCATATGGCAGAAACCAGCTAACCTGCAGTCGGTATGGAACCACTGCACCGTGCCCTTCCAGACGGCATTAGCTGGAACATGCATTGAAGTACTGAAGGATGCATCTGCTAGGAGAGTTGGATCCTAAAAGCCTTTTCTGTCAGCTTTTAATTGTAAAGGAGTTTGATTTTATACACTAAAATACTTGAATCATCTACATGAACTAGAGTGTAGATTTTGTTAGGATTTTTTACCGCTATGCAGTATTTGTACCGTGCGTATATTTAAAAGACATCTCACAGTGAGCAAAAGATTATTCATCCAGTATTATATTACCTAGTTTGTATTCTCTGCAAGCTAGAGATGAAAAATATTTGGCTTATGCCTACTACAAAAAAAAATGTTCCACATAAACTGGGAGTAATTCAAATTACATTTTATCACAAGGAATTTTAGGTACCAGAGGCCATCAGTCTTCAGTTTTTTAAATGTTGCCCTTCAAAATACGAAATCCCTACCATGAGTGTTTTTTCTACTTCAAAAAAAATAATGATTATTGTGTTCTGCTGTAAAGTAAGTGAGGAAAGGCTGAATTTCTCATGCTGCTTCTAAGATAGACAGGAACAGAAGGGGATTGGCACATTTATTTGTAAATTAGGGAGAAACTTCAGCAAAGGAACTTATCAATTGGGTGGAACAAAAAAACAACCAAAAAAACCCCAACCAGGGAACAAAACATTCAAGGCTCCGAGGCTCTATTCAGAAAGAGACTACCAACCTATACAGTATAGTGCGTCCCCACAGATTAACCCTATGAAATCCTATTAACATGCAGCTTTCCAATGTATTTGAGTCGAGCATGATGTTTTATACCAGAAATCGAATCTTCGGGAAGGACCTAATACCGCTCTAGCCCCTCTCTTGGACCAAGTTTTTAAAGCAGCTTTTAGAAATCTTCCTAACCGGTTGTTGCCCAGACAGATATCACCCCTGTTGGAGGGAGAACTTGCTAATGCTAGTCTTCTTAGAAAAAGATGCACAGCACTAACACAGATAGCAGCACAAAAGGAGTAGACCTGGGCTTGAGAAGAAAGGAGTGGAAAGGCTACATTGCTGTGAGATAAAGCTGTTGTACAAACGAGCTTTGCCAGGAGACCTAAACAACCTGCATTACTCACCTACTAAAAAGAAGTCTGTCTGTGTATAATACAAACTACAGTTCCACAGACTGTATGGAATATCAGAAATACAAACTTGGTTAACATGGAAGACCTTGTCAGACACGTATTCTTTAATTCCTTCCAATGGACTGATGACACCACTGCAGTTTTCTTAACTAATAGCACAGATTGGCTATCACTTCTCTCCAAAACCATCTCCTTCTGATCCCATCTTTGCTTTTCAATCTCTAACAGCAGACTGCGTAATGCAGGTTAATCAGAGACACACAAAGAGCATTGTCTGCCGTGCAGTCCATTCCGTGCTGGCGGAAAGCATGCCTTGTTTATCTAAGGACCAAAATACAAACCCATGTCTTGCCTTTAGTCAGTAATCACACCTCAAAATTAGTGAAGTCACATGCATCCAACACTGACACACGTGATGTTCCTGGGCAGCTTTTCTTTTCATGCAGTCAGTGATGTGACAACAGAGGACAGTCTGACTGCATGGACTGAGGAGATGATTTCCCACAAAGAAATCAAAAGCCTCTAATGCCCACATAGATTTCCTGCAGTTGTGATTCTGGATCATGCCACCATTGTCTTTTAATGTCTGGATATTGTGCAGACAGTGCAGGGGGCATAAAACCAGGGGTAAGAAAATACTTCAGAGGGTATTTTGTATGACTAAAACTATTCTACTGATGGGCAGCTCTTAAAATGTTGAAATTGTTCTCTCTGCTCCTCTGGTGTAAGGCTGGCTAGGACAGAAGGATTCCTCCTTTAAGGTAGTTGTAGAGGGCAATGAGGTCCCCCCTCATTCTCCTCTTCTCCAAATTAAACATGCCCAGCTCCCTCAGCTTCTCCTCATATGACTTGCTCTCCAAATCCCTCACGAGCTTGGTAGCTCTCCTCTGGACATGTTCTGGCATCTCAATGTCTTTCCTGTAATGAGGGGTCCAGAACTGAACACAGTACTTGAAGTGACACCTCATACAGGCTGATACAAGGGCACAAAAACTTCTCCCGCTGACCACACTATTTGTGATCCATGCCAGGATCCTATTGGCCTTCTTGGCCACCTGGGCATGCTGCTGGCTCATATTAAGCCACCTGTCTACCAGCAGACCCAGGTGCTTTTCGAGCCCCTATCCCCCAGCCTGGAGCATTGCCTGGGGTCCAAAATGCAGGACCTGGCACTTGGCCTTATTGTACCTCATACAATTGGCCTCAGCCTGTCAATACAACCTGTCCAGGTCCCTCTGCAGAGTCTTCCTGCCCTCGAGCAGATCAACACTCCCGCACAATTTGTTGGTGTCTGCAAACTTACTGAGGGTGCTCTCAATCCCCAGGTCATCAATAAAGACTCCAAACAAGACTGTTCCCAAAACTGATCTCTGTGGGACACCGCTGGTGACTAGCAGCCAGATAGATTTCACCCCATTAATCAGAACTCTCTGGGAATGGCCATCCATATAGTTATTAACCCAGTGAAGAGTATGTTTGTCCATAGCAAGATTTGCTATGGACAGGAGAATGTTGTGGGAGACTCTGTCAAAAAGCCCTGCTGAAGATAACATCCACAGCCTTCCCCCACATCCAAAAAGTGAGTCACATGGTACCTTGGGAGAAACAAGACCTGAACTGAGCTGAAGTAGTTGATTTATGGCTCATGCCGGCTAATGACAACAGCAAAACTGTGTGTTTATCACAAACGATACAAACTTTGAGAGGAAACATTCACAAAGGTGAGCGTCAATAATTCCGTAGTAAAGCCGAAGAGTAAAGGGACATAAATGAGTGTCAATATTATTTTTAAAAGGGAGAAGATCAAAGTTATATTAACGCAGATGTGGAATAAAAAAATCCAACTCACAGCAAATGGAAAAATAATTAGGATAAAAAGTGTAGCAGCTTAGTGGGATTGATTTGCTCTTTGAAAGTTAATAATGAAAGACATCACATCAAAAAACAAGTCTGCCTAAAGGCAAATGCTCATTACTTCTACTAATACCAACATGCAGAATAATGAGGAAGACTTGAAAGCCAAGGGTGTATTTTGGGCAAACCTAGCACACCCCAGAAGTTACATGGGAATAAAGACCAAACAGCAGCAAAAAGTTATTTCAAATGAAGACTTTTAGCGATGAGGCATAATGCAGTAATTGCTCCTTTCTCTTGGAAAGGGGACAATGCTTTTGCAGATCTTCCCTTAAATTTAGACCTTTGGTATTTCCAAGTATTGAACATACCATCAGGAAAGGTTGGGAGCAATGTGCTAGATTTATTGATATCATCCATTTCTATATGATGAAGCCAGTAACAGATTGGATGCAGACTGATCAAGATAAATTTGTACAGAGATCAGCTCTCCCTGGAAGAAGGCGCTACATTAAGTTAAACATGGCTTCATGGAATTATGCAAAACAGCACAGAACAGTAGAGAAATACATAAAAACATTCAGAGTTTGGAAATGAAGGATCTTTTAAGGGAAGTCCAATCCCTAATGATTCTATGATTATATGATCTGCATTTTTCCACCGCCTAGATTCCTGTAGTAACCTCCCCAGTCCTGAACACGTGGACCAAGTGATAGTTTCCCGCAGAAGCTAAGCAGTGACAGTAATGTGACAAGCTAAATCCATGTAATGTGAGTAATGACAAATTACTCCTTAACTGAATGCTAATACCACCCTGCAGCCCCACGAGACGTCACAACACCTGTGTGAGTTGCACTTCAAAACACAAAGTCAGCACAAGCTTTTTTCCTAGAAGGACGAGTCACCTTTAAAAAAAATGATAACTGCTCTTTCTTTACTGTGCTCTCACGCTTTGATGCTGGTAAACAGAACACAGAGAATGAAGATGTCCTGAAGGTGAAACCGGTTGCTGCAATAGAGTTCATGTCACCTGCCTGGCACTTTGCTTGATGTTTGTAGCCAGATACTGTGAAAATGCAAGTGAACTTGACCTTACCCTCACCTTTGGACTTGCAAAACGATCTTGGCTTGAAACTTCCTCACATTTACTTTCATGTGCCAGATCAAGAGTGACACAAAGCGGTGCGTCTTGAAAGGCTGACTCACAGCTGTCCAGGCAGTTAACCTTAGCTGCGGAAACACAAAAACAATCAAACAATATGTTTTCTTTGCCAAGTTACAGCTGCATCACATGATGTGACACTGATTTCCCAGCAGTGTTTGCTTTGAAGCCGGCAAGTGTTAAGCCACGATTAAAAATTCCAAAATGAATGTAAGTACCTGTCACTCATATAGGTCCCTTGGTTGCATTGGTGACCTCAGGAGAACAGCCAGGAATCCATCTGCCCATTTGTGTAGGTGGAAGCTGTTGCATGCACAGTCCCAGTTATGGGGTGAATCCGTTAACTTTCTTGACATCAGTAGATCGGGGTAGAGTTGGCTCAGAGTCAGCCTAAATTAAATGCAGTTAGTTCCTGTTTTACCATTAGGGAGAAGGATTATACAGTAGACCAAAAAAAATCCCATACCCCAAAAAAGCCCAACAACACACAACAAACCACCATCCCCCAAAAACACCAAGAAATTTTGCTTCCTTGCTTGCAAAACCTCATGTGTCTATTGTGCTCAGTTTTACTAACTGGTCCCTGGCCACTGGAGACAAGACAAGGGGTCATAGTCTTAAGGTCCATCAGGGGAGGTTTAGACTTCACATTAGGAAAAAATTTGGCACTGAAAGAGTGATCTAGTTTTGGAATGGGCTGCCCACAGAGGTGGCTGAGTCACTGTCCCTGGAAGTATTCAGGGTTAGGCTGGATGTCATGCTGAGTGGCATGATCGAGATGATCTAGATGTTAGATGCTAGGGTTACTGGGTTTATTTGGATTTAGGTTGGACTGGATGATCTTTAAGGTCTTTTCCAACCTTATCATTACTGTGATACTGTGATAAAAATACCTGGTTTGTTAATTAATTACAATATGTCTGCATGAGACACCTGTACCAAGAACTCACAAACATGCGTTGCCTTGTTAGCAGCACACAAGTTTGAGCTATTCTGGCCTCTTCGATGCATCGCTCATCATAGAACCTTTCCCAGTAATACATTGACTTGAAGTAAGATGCAGCTAGCTATAAATAGTAATAAACAGATATGATAGCATTAGGCACCAAGCAAACACAGTAATCAGGAACACCACAGATTATTTAAATAAAGAACTAAAAGCTAGGAAATGAATAGAAAAGTTCAAAACATTTTCAATAATTAATAGTTACAGCAAATATCCAAAACAGTTGTTTAGTCTGGATTAAATCCTTATTTGGGACATATTAGACGAAAAATGCCCTCTGATGTTCATGTGCCAGCAAATTTTACCATTTGAAGAGTCCTGCTGACTTTACCAGGACTATACATGTAAGAAGTTCCTCATGTGCATGATTTTTTTGCAGCATTTAAGCCATTAAAGGCTATTAAGTCTCCTCCCTGTTAACAAGATTATTTACATACTTCTTCTCAATGAACAATCATTAAGAAGAAATAAGAAAAGACTTCACTAGACAATACCTTTCTCAAAAGTATGATTATTCAGATGGTCAAAGATTCAAGGAGGTGACTAAAATCAAGTCAGAATTTTGTACATTAGTTTGGACTCAGGAAGCACTTTTTGTTAAACTCTTAAAACAATTGCCCCAAAAGAAAGAAGAAAAATCCCTGAAAATAACCAGACATCTGTAAGTTGTGAACACCCTCCTTTGACTACAGTGCAGAAGCTTCCAATGCAAAGCAGTTCCTCCTTCTCCCTTACCCTTGCTGGGAAAAGTGTTCAGAGAACATTACACAACCAAATCTGCTCCTTTCCGTTGGCTACAGAAGCCTTACAGTTAATCTTCATGAGAGCAGGAGCCCAATATTATAGCAGCTCACCCTTACATTTGTAGAAAACAGCAGCCCTTGTCAGTGTCACAATTTCCTCAAGTGACTTGAACTACCCGCAGCAGTGTGGGCGTTTGAGTACAGAGGACCTCTGAGTTGGGCGTGTGCAGTGCCCTGGTAGATTCCAGGACTCCTACAGAAGCAGCGAAAATGGTGATTTACAACCCATGTAATCACGCTGCCTCAGGGCTTCCTATGTGCTAGACACCTCAGATCTCCGTCACTTTCCTCCACTCTGTTTCATTGAAGCTGGGAGAAGTCAGTGTAAGAACTGGATGCCCCCTTGGCTTCTAGTTTTCCTGTGCAACCACCAGAACTGTTTTCAAAACCGGGTAGAGCTGAAATGACACTCAGATAGTTGGGGCAATGTGGACTCACAGCTCTCTGATTTGCACAATCCACCTATGGCAACTACTTTTGCCTTTGTAGATCTCTTTTTGTTTGTTTTTTCCCACTGAAAATGGCATTTGTCTCCTACAGGAGCAATGGCCTTCAAGATACACAGTTATACCAATTCCAAAACTACTCAAGAAATTAATATCTTGTTAGAAACATGACACTGAGATGATAGCATTATAATCACTGGAAGATTTAAGTAGACATGATTACAGTAATTTCTATCTCAATGTGATTACAGTAATTTGTGTCTATTAATTAACAGGCATTTTATAAATAACACACATAACTCTACCATATTAACTTTTCTGAGGAAATGATACACAGTGACATAATGACATTAATTTCATCCCAAATATGTTACTTATTTCACCTCGATTTGGTTGCACAACGATAACACAATCACCAAACAAAAAGTACCAGCTACAGAAGTATTAAATTACGTAGATGTGATCAGAATGAAGTTGCAGATACTTCTAGCAGCGTTAGTGAAGGCTGTTTTTTAGGAACTTCTGCACAAGTGAACAATTTAACTTCACCTGTCTTATAAGTGTAGCATTAGAGGGCCATGTCACTGCATCCTCTGTCTGGATCAGTACAGCTAAAGACCAGTTTTACCTGTATGCCATTCAGATCCATCTAAATTTCCAAACTATGAGGAAGAGGGGATTTTCAAAGAATACATTTACTGATCAATTAAGATAAACTCAGAGTGGAATCTTGTTAGAATAATAATAGATAAGTAACAAGAGATGAGTAACACAGTACGCGTTGAATGGAATTTGAAAATATGATTCACTCACCTGAGCACAAAGCAGGGAAACATGCTACCGCTATTGTCAGCAGAGGAAGGTAAAAGGCAGCAGCAGCAATGTTCAGAAGAACAAAATCAATAGAAGGAAAGAACAGGTTTTCAGAAAATAAAGTGAAACTTCTGACTTCTTACTCTTCTGTCTTTTCTCTTGTCCCTCTGTGACATGAAAGCTCTCCAGCAATGGTAAAGAATTGGAAGAAAGCTGGTGATGATCAGCTTTGCGGTCTACTTACTTTTAGCCCACTAGCTAACGCTTAGTTCTTGATGCTACACATGAATTTTCTCCTGGATTCAGACGATGATCCCTGCCTTTTTAAGAAGGATGTGTAAGCAGTGGCAAGCACTTGGGTTAGATGATGAGGGCAATGAAGGAAAATAACTCAAAACCCCAGGAGCGAGTTAGATTAAAAAAAAATCGTAGACCAGGCAGTGCCAAAGTCAAGTGAATTTGGCAGATAGGTAAAGAGAGCAGAGGAAAAAGAACACTAAAATGAAACCACCACTCATTAGCACCACCTAGAGCAGTCCCTTCCTTCCTAGGGCATGTAATTGAACACTATTGATCTTCCCTAACTTCTAGCAGATTTCAAGCAGAGCAGAATCAAGTTTCACAAAAACAAATCAGGCCCAGAGCCACAATACATACTTCTGCCTCCTTTCCCTGTTAGATTCTTTAATTTCCTAGGCAGGATTGAATCCCATCCACTACTCATTAATCCTCATTTTAATGTTTTACATTTACAGTAGCGAGCCAGAAGCAGCAGCATGCAGTGCTTGTGTCTTGAACTGGCACAGTGTCAAAACGTTGTGCCATGCTTTCAGCAAACAGGTTGGGGACACACTTCATTTGTGTGTACAGTTGGCAGCGGTTTACACCAAAGACACACTGTGTCAGGACGCTAAAACAGCTTTCAGAAATACAGAGGAGCACTCTCTCCAGTACACCTCTCTGTAGCTAGCTTCAAGCATCCCATGTATAACGCTGTTATATTGCTGTCTCACAGGAACCACGCGATGAAGCTGAGCATGAGTCAGGAACGTGTGTAATTTTAGCTTGAAAGCTAAGGCAAAACGATTATTTGACTCTGGATACCGCATTTAAATAAATCTACATAGCTGCCGAAACCAATTCCAGAAATTACATGAAAACATCCAAAAAGTGCAAAAGTCAGCTTATATTAAAATTTGTGACAAATTGGTTGTTTTAATTTAAAATACACAAGTCCTCCAGCTGTCAGTTTGGTAAAATACTCGTTCTAAAAATCCTACTCCTGTTGTTTTGCATCCAGCTTTGTGCAGATCACATGAACACACAAAGGTGGCTTATAGAGCTATTTCTGGAAGCTTTCGGGGATTTCAGAAAATCCTTTGTCAAATAGACAAGAATTCAAGGTAGCCCCTTCAGAGGGAAGGGCCAGTAACGCACACGTTCATTAATTCCTAGAAGATATGTTCCTGTCCAACTTGATCTAGGTCATCCTGCTCCCGTGGGGGGATCAGACTAGATGCTCTTTCAAGGTCTCTTCCAATCCCTAATGTTCTGTGGTTCTGTGATTCTGTGGTTGGTTCAACACTCCCCACTTTCTTTGCCAAACTGGCCATGTTGTTTAACTGTGTTCCCAGCTGCCCAACTTCCCCACTCTCACCCTAGATTTTCTTGCTATCCCTGTCTACATTATTTATGAAGGTAATACCTTCGCTGAATTGGAAACTTTGATTTCTTAGAAATGTCTACAATAACCAGAACAAAGGGGACCTAAACTAATAACAGAACAAGATTTAATCACAATAAATCAAGTAAATATTGTGGAACACATTTTACAGCTACTGAGTTGACCAAGGTGGTGGAACAAAGTAACCCCAGAGCTGGTAATCAAAGCAGAAATGTTATCTCACTGTTTATTTTAACTAAGCCCACTGGATATAAGCAGCACACACATGACATGTCTGCTTCATGCCTTTGCCATCCAGCAGATGTTTTTTAGAGGTAGAGAGAGAGAGGCTGGTCGCTGTCAACTGCCAACAGTAAGGTCACGTCCTTTACTGGAAATAATGAATATTCAGCAGAAGAGGGGCAAAGCATCCCACTGCCACCTTTTCCCTAATCTTTCTAAAGAAACAAAATGTTACCTTGCCTTTAAAAGTTAGATGGAAGGACATGCCTATGTGGTGACAGATAACCCCAGCAAAGAGGCTGCTGGGACTGGTTTTGCATAGTAATCTGTGCAGATAGATGACCACACTGTGGCACGTCTCAGATTTTGAGTTGCTCAAACAAGTACAAGACATCTACAACATTGGGGTAAGTATTTTAGCTTTTTGAAATAACTGAACATTGCTAACTCTTGAAGTAGCAGTATACAAGACAAAAAATTACCTCTAGCTTTGTATTTCGACACGGTTGCTCTCTCAACTCATCTACCCTCATGATTTATTCCTAATAAAGCTGATGCTGAGATCCTTTTCTTCTGCCACTTACAGCTTGAGAGCAGTGAATGCCAACAGTTATCATGATAATGAGTATAAAAGGTTACCTTTTTCACTAATAGAATAAATGAATAAACAATTACAAAGGCAGAAAACAATTCAGCTTCCCCAAGAACGCCACATAAGAAGAAGACTGCTTGACTCACTGCACTGAGGAATGAATGCATTGAAATCAAAACCTGATTATTGTCGTGTTGTACTTAGGGAACCAAATTATTAACTATAAAAAAGGAATCTAAAGAAATTGTGTGGCCGGCAGTGGAGTTGTGGGAGCAGCATTCTTTGGCTAAAACGTAGATATCCCTATGTAAAAGCACTAGTAGGTTCTGCTTGATTGGATTTTTTTCTAGTTTGATTTTTCAACTTCATGAATTGTATGGGAAATCTAATTTTAGTGCCAGTTAGTTTCCACAGCTAAATTTAAAAATATATTCATAGTAAATGAAAATAGTGCAAACTTTATTTGAATATCTAGTGAGGAATCACAGAACATCAGGGATTGGAAGGGACCTTGAAAGATCATCTGGTCCAATCCCCCTGGCAGAGGGGGATCACCTAGATCATGTCGCATAGGAAAATATCCAGGCAGGTTTTAAACCTCTCCAGAGAAGGAGACTCCACAACCTCCCTGGGTAGCCCCTTCCAGTGCTGTGTCACCCTCACTGGGAAGAAGTTCCTTTTCATGTTTATTGTGAATCTCCTCTGTTCCAGCTTGCACCCACTGCCCTTTCTCCAGGGTGAATGGAAATCAGGTAATATTACTGTGAGAGCACTTCTTGCTGGATTGTTTTCACAGCCATTTCTATTCTACCTGCAGCATCTTGAGCATGTGGAAAGTGTTAAAATGGGAGCAGTCCTAGTTTTGCAGTGCTCACTCTACAAAAGTGAAATGCAGGTACTTCCTCTGGTCATTTGCAGGTGTTCACTGTATCACCACCAGTGATGCCACTAACATTTTTTTAAAACTAGAATATATTTACTAGAATATATTTATTTATGTTAATGTTAACTTCTGTTAAAAAGGAATCATTCATTAATTCACCTATTCATTGTTCATTTAGGATTTTTTTTTAATCTTCTGTATTTATTTTTTTTTAAAAGAACCAGACTCTTCCAGGTGAGGCTGACTAATACTCCTCACTGGCAACGCAGGTGAGAAATAGCAGCTCAAATCAGAACTGATGCTGAGGTGACATGACCAATATAGAAGTACTAAAAGACTGGAAGTGAAAAATAAGTGGCAGAACAACTTCTCAGCTGCGTATAAAATACACTGAAAGAGTTAAGGAAATGTTACTTGCTGTGATAACATACAACCACTATTATATACATCTTTTCCACTCCAAAAAGGATTTTCTTTAATGGTCATGAATGGTCATTATGGTTTCCTTATTTCCTACCTTTAGACAAATGGACATGTCACAACAACACTAACATGTTATACACTATAAAACCCCCAAATTTTATTGGAAGATGCTGAGAAAAGATGTGCCATAAGAAAGAACAAAGAGGGCTGGAAACAGATCCCACTCTTGTTCCAGGTAACAAAAGGGCTTTGTGAGCCAAGGACATAGAATAATTGAATGGTTCCCTTAGCTTGGAAGGTACCTCAGAGATCATTTCGTTCCAAACCCCCTGCTGTGGGCAGGAACATCTCTCACCAGGTCAGGTTGCCCAACCTGGCCTTGAACACTTCAAGGGATGGAGCATCCACAGTCCTACAAACTGGCAGTGTCAGTGGTGATTTAATACTTGAAGCCCTGACAGAGCTATCCTAACTACTTACAGTTTCATGGGATCTTAATGAAACACACACAGCAGCCAAAATCCTAAACAGGATCCCTTCACTACTGTCCTACTGGGACTAATCTAGATCTGAAGGCTTAGGTAGATAGGGATGCTGCATCTTAACCAATACAATCTGTGACCCCTGCAGACTGTGCTGCCATTCAGCGAGATCTGGACAGGCTGGAGAACTGGGCAGAGAAAAATCTAATGAGCTATAACAACAGTAAGTGCAGAGTCTTGCATCTGGGCAAGAACAACCCTAGGTACCAGTATAGATTGGGGACTGACCTGTTGGAGTGTAGTGTAGGGGAAAGGGACTTGGGGGTCCTGGTGGACAACGACTATGAGCCAGCAATGTGCTCTTGTGGCCAAGAGGGCCAACAGCATCCTGGGGTGGATTAGAAGAGGGGTGGTTAGCAGATCAAGAGAGGTTCTTCTCCCCCTCTACTCTGCCCTGGTGAGACCACACCTGGAGGACTGTGTCCAGTTCTGGGCTCCTCAGTTCAAGAGGGATGTGGAGCTGCTGGAGAGAGTTCAGCGTAGGGCAACAAAGATGATAGGAGAGGTGGAGCACCTCCCTTATGAGGAGAGGCTGAGGGAGCTGGGTCTCTTTAGCTTGGAGAAGAGGAGACTGAGGGGTGACCTCATTAATGTCTACAAATATTTGAGAGGTGGGTGTCAGGACGATGGCACTGGGCTGTTCTCGGTGTCAGGTAGTGATAGGACAAGGGGCAATGATTTTAAGCTGGAACATAGGAGGTTCCACATCAACCTGAGAAGGAACTTCTTCACGGTGAGGGTGACGGAACACTGGAACAGGCTGCCCAGGGGGGTTGTGGAGTCTCCTTCTCTGGAGATGTTCAAGACCCAACTGGACGGGTTCCTGTGTGACTTGGTTTAGGTGATCCTGCTGTTGCAGGCGGATTGGACTAGATGATCTTCCGATGGTCCCTTCCGATGATTCTATGATTCTATGATTCTAAACATCCAGATTAATGAGGTGAAAAAGCAACATTCAGGGCTTCTCAAACTGGAACAAAATTCTTGACTTCAGGTGTGATGACAGTTGCACTGAAGTCAGACAGAAAAAGCACTAAGCTAGACCTGCAGCTGAAGTTATGATAATAGTAGCTAACCACCATGCCTGTCATCTCTCGAGATCTAAGCTGTAAGACACATTATTCTCTAAAGTCGTGGAGCGTTGCATACCTTAGCTGTGTTTTTTACTGTGTATCCTAAAAATGAAAGAAATAAAAGCAGTGGCCAAGACAAATTGAGCATCAATGCACTTCTGAATTCAGAAACCTCTTTAGAAGAGGTTAGAAAACTCCCTTATTTCTGTGCTTGCTGCTAAGGGTTGTTCCACACATCTACAACCCTTGTAGATAAAGGACCTTATTTCCAGTGAGTTAGCACTCAATGACTTTCTCATGCTCTTCCAGATTCTCTCTTTTTCCACATTGTCAGGATTTTTTCACTGATTTGATAAGTCCAGCCTCGGTCTACTCTGAAAGCAGAACAAAACAAGGGAACACTGTTTACACATTGTGCCTCAGCAACTTGCATGGCTACTCTGGTTTGGACTCTCAGGATGAAACTAGCAGCACTGTGTGGGCAGAGCTTGATTTCCTTGGGTGTATATTGAAAAAAATTGCTGTTCCGTGCAATGATCCAGAGGCCCATCCTGTATTTAATGTGAATGAGCCACCCAGGAACCCCACACAACCTGGACAGCCTGTGACTGTCCTGTAACATGCCTGTGAAATCCAGTGATGATGGTGATTAGATCCACAGCCTCTACAGTGCAGACACCATACATAATAAAGGCCCTAACCTAGTCCTTTACTGTCAATGTGGTTTAGGGAATGTTGTCCACCTGACTGCAAAACATCCTCCAGTATCAGTGACCATGTTACAGTTCAACAGTGTTGCTCTGTTCAAGTCTTGTTATGCTACATATAATGACAATGCAATGTTGTGATTTACATTGTGCTCCTAAAAAGGATAGTAAGAAGCACAGAGCAAGGTAATAAAACAAACTGAGGGATTCACATGGTGAGTACTATTATTTCCTCCTTGGAAATGACTGTTCTCTGCCTTTTTAATAAAAAGCAGAAGTGTTATAAAATAAATATGAAAAAATTCATCACCGGTAGATGAAAAGGATTCCAGGTAAGCAGCACTCCCAACTTTTCAAGTGCTAAAGGCATTGAGTTGTTTGAAGTTGGACACCCGTACAGATGATGATATGCTTTCAAGCACCAGTACCAGCTCCTCTCCCCACTTCCCAGCTGCCCTTTCTGCTACTATTTCTGTACTTCTGACAAGACATGAGACTGCCAAGATCAGCAACTGGAGTGCTTGAGGTCCTGCCATCTACTAGAAGAATCGCTTGGCCACAAACTTTCATCATTTTAGATTATTTAATGATTAAGTCATGGGTAGCATCACCCTGGGAGTCATATTTATAGCTATCACGCTTCATTGTAAGGTTTCAAATTAAAGGCAAGAGATTTCTTCAGCTCTTTTATAAACAGGAGAAAACTTGTTGAAATACAGTCAGTTCAGTTGAATTTTCAGAGCAAAAAGAAATCAAGCATTCACGGTGCCGCCTTTGAACAGTGAAAGGAGCTTTTATTCTTTTTATAAATCTATTTTATAGGAGGTTTATAAATATACTTGGCAAAGAAGTTTCATCCAAATGTTAGCAATTTCACATCTTTCATTTGCTGGATATTGACCCAGTTGATTTGTAATTAATTGCAGTCCTTTTCCTCATTAGTTTATCGATTGAGGAGCCTGCAATGCATTCTCAACTGCATTATAAATCACAGCCTTGGTTCCAGGGTGCATTTGGTTGCAGTTAATTCCGGTTGTCTGCATTTTTCACATTGTAAGAGTTACCTGCTGTACATCTTGCCAAACAATATCTTTTAGAGTAGAGAACTACAGGTCCTTTGTTATTGCAGATCTACTTCCATGAGTAATAAATCCAATTTTCTACTTACTCAGATTTAAGAATGCAACAGTGAAAACCAAGCAAGCTTTCATTCTCATACTCTCAAAAAAGGCCTTAGCCAAAGCTCATGAAACCTGCTCGAGGTGTCCCATTGATTTGGGAGCTTCAGATCAGTCTCTCCAGTGAGTAGGTTGTTACCAAAGCAGGCTTGAAGATTGTATTTTAAAAAAAACAAACCCCCAAACCAAATAAAACTGTATATAACAGAATAAAATACATAACAGGATAAAAACCAAGCCACCCCATACTTGTAAATCATGATTAAAAAACCCAAAACTAGACTTCTGTACTGGAAGCCCCGTATGACTAGTGATAGTGTGAAATCTTGTAGGTAAAACATTAGGTAAAATAGAAGCGAAACATTCCAGGAGAGATGTGAACTCCAGTTTAATTCAGATGGATGCAGGCATGAGGCAATGACATGCATAAAGTGTTTTTCAGTAAAGGTCACTTCTCTTTTTAAAAATCTCAAACGAACTCTGAGCTTGAAGAGCATTTACCCTATTTCATGACAGGAGAGTTCACTGAAATGCATTGAAGTTTGCAAGTAATCAATGTTCTCGAGCATTTTTAGGTCCTGTAGAAGAAAAACCAAACACAGTAAGTAATTAAAAGCAAATTAGTTTAATCTAGACCGTGGCAGGAGAGAATGATGTTATTTGTTATTTTAAACAAATGTTATTTAAAATAACGGTGCTAGAGCAGCAGAACTTAAAGCCAATTATTTTCTGTTCCAGACAGTGCAGTTCTGAGTGTTGGTTCTAGCTGCAGATGTGCATCCTGCACCACTGTCTAACACAGTCTCAGCTGTCCATAAATCCATCTCAGTGTTTTAGGGTTTAAGCTACTTTCCCCAGAATGCATCTCATTAGCTCTACAAACACAACATCCAACAAATGAAAGGAATCCTCCTCTCCTTGAGTACCTAAAGTAGTGATGAGCTAAAACCATTACCAAGAGCAGATGTTCCTTACAACAGTGGAATTATGATCCATTCCGGCAAATGTTAAGGCATCACATTCCCACTAAAAATGGAAAGTCACAAATTAGAGGTCCGTCTCCTGTCTCTTGATTTTCACAGCAGAATTCCTACTAATAAAAATGCAGTTATGGGGGAGAAATCAACATCTTGCTTTTATGTAAATGTTTTCAAGCAAATGAGGTAGAATTAAACTGCAGAGAATAAACCTATTCGAGCTGAATGAAAACCACCCCCACATCCTGCATCAGGAAGAGTTTCTGTGGCGGTAGAGGCCAACCCAGTTAAGACAGACGACAGGTCGGCACCAGAGTGATTTTGCCACTGAACGTGTTTATCAGTTTCAGGCCCAGTTGCTCTGCTTCCTGTGCAGCAAAGCTGCGTAGTGGAACCTTTGCAGCACGGGCTGAGGTCATGCCAGCAATGGTCTGTGGGCAGGTCAACGCCGCTGCAGTAGGGAGGTCAAGGTCTCATATGTGCAAACGCCTTTTACACCGACAAAATTGCGCTTGCACCACCGAGCATATTCAGGGCCATTTATTGCTCGCTCCTGCCAAGCAAGCACACACAGCACAGACAGAAAAACTGCATCTGCTCTGAGGGCTTCTCCTTACACACATTTGCCTGACAGGGATCAAGCTCCTTATCAAACCTGACTTGACACAGCCCTGCCAGCAAACATCTGTAGCATAGACACAGCCTAAAAGCCTCTGAAGGGCCACCAGCTGAGTCTTACTTTCTCTTTGATCTTTTTGAATGCTTTTATCAAAGCAATCCAAAGGGCCTCTGCTGGAGTGATTCACTGAACTGAAAAGGCAAAACTGGAGGCACAAGATGCTGAGAGGGGTGCTGCACACACACATGCAAAGCCCTCAAACACCCCAAAAAAAGACTTTCAAAATGGGGTCTTGGCAATATTCCCTTTATTGCAGAGGCTTGCCACTGAATATTAAAAAACCCATCATGCTGCTTATACATATAGAAAAAGGTCTGACTGCATCTGGCCAGGACTTACACGTCCATATATGCAACCAAATCATTAATTAAATAACTTATTTCTCTTCTGCCACTCACCAAATTCTTTCAGAATGGCATCAGATATTACGTTTGCACAGATGGAGGTTCCCACCAGCAAAGGCTACGCATCACACACTCAAGCCACGTAAAGCACAGCTGTCATGGCAGCGCCTTATTTGAATCCATGCACCTAACTGTTTCAAGCTTTGGAACAGGGTACTGTTTAAAGTCTAAGTTGCGAATGACCACAGAGTAATCAGGGGCTGAAGCCAAATGAAGTCATTTATCAGCCAGAGTCCATTCGCCTGCTTCTGACAGAGGCTAACATGTTGCACAAGGGGCTAGTGTGCAGCTTCTCCCTCCCCAGGTGGAAATTCCAAAACTGCTCAAGTGTCAGCTCATTTTCCAGTGTGCTGGCTGCGAGCAGACAATGATTTGTTGGGACATGTTCTCACACAGCCTAAAGCAACTTGAAATAAGTATTCGGAGTAGCTGCAGCTGTCAGCTCACTATCACACGGGGATTTTTGCTCACCTACAGAACCTCGCCCCTGTCTCCAAGACAAACCTGCCAGCTAGCCCACATCATTTTGACAGAGCTACTAAACCTGCTGCTGTTCCATGTGGGAAATAGATACCATTGATCGCTGCTGCTCAGGGAAGGGGGGGTGTCTCAGGAGTGCCCTTGGAAACAAAAAATTCCAACAGCCAAAGTAGTGTAATAAAGGTCTTTCAGAAAGCCAAATAGCAGATTCATTGGGTAATTTGTCTTCCCCTCCACCACACACACTGGAGGGAAGAGACAAACTCCAACTCTCTCACTGGGGAAGGGTAGGAACTCATAATCCTTTCAAGCAAACAGAAAAACAGGAACCCCCAAAGGAGTTCTCTTGTTCATGATTATTAGCAAAACTAATCCTGGCCTCTCAGCTCCCTGATTATGCTTTTGAAGACTACGGAAGAGAGTTTTAGCTTTTCTGGCAGCTCCCCCCCCAAAAAAAAACTGCCAAGATGAGGAATCATAGAATCATAAGGGATCAGAAGGGACCTCGAAAGATCATCTAGTCCAATCCCCCTACAACAGCAGATCACCATCTAAGAATTGCCATTTCAGTACCTAAAGTGGATGGCAGAGGCAGACCTCCAGAAAGTGAGATGGAGGTGATGGAAAATGAAATGTGCTTGAGAGAGTTAATTCCTCCAGTAAACTACAGAAGGCATGTGACATGGGCACGTGCGAATCACAGAGAGTAAACCAGGCTTACACAGTCCTAGACATCCTAGGTTTGAGGAATACATAGAGGCTAACTTAAGTCATGCTTGGAATAAAACGTCCCTGGACACCTCATGAATGGTTATTTCTTTCATAAACTCTTCATTTACGGCATCCCTACTGAAATCCTCAGTGTTGCACTTCTGTGGACAAGCAGCAGATTATTTCCCTTCCCATACTGTTTCTGTGCAGACACGCTGGCTACCAATTATCAACACTGAGCCAGGCTTCTCTGTGGTGTAACACGTATTAAGATGCAATCACAGTTGCATGGGTTTTGGTTTACAATTATCCTGCTATGGGTGAGGGGAAGGAGGAATTAGACGTAGTCTCAAGTGACATTAATTGAAAGGACTGCAAACATACTCCATTAGGTCAGAGATACAATTACTAAGTAGAAAGTAAGTGCTTATACCTTTTGTGTGCTCACAAAATCATTCTAATGGATTGCTGCACAGAGTGCACCACAAAGAACACTGTTGTGTCGCATGGTTTTGATGGAAAGGAGCCTCAAAAAAGGCCGGGGTGCAGACTTTGTTAACGAACAGCTTACAGTGATGTAGCTTGTGCTGGCTGAACGCAAAAACACATCCACTGTAGTAAAATTCCTTTACCAAATTGCCTTCGTCTTCTGACTGCATGATTTTTCCTAAAATATTTATCAGATGGGTTTACTGCAACGGCAAGAACAAGCATTTAAACAAAGCACATTGGTTTAACTGAAGGGATTTAATGCAAGACCCCAATGAAATTCCTTTTTCTGGACAAGATACTTCTGTTTGCAGCTGTGACCTAAAGGCAGTACCATCCAGCATTCCCTAATACAGTGGTCTCACTGGCTTCATTTGTCATTTTATCAGAGGGAAAGAAATGAAGCAAAAAGGTGGAAAGAGAGAAAAGAGGACAGAGAGGGGTAAAGAGGCAAAACTCTTCCAGAGAATGGAACAAAGTTCATTTTTTGATTTCATTAACCTAGCCACCTGATCAAGCTACATCCAAGTAAGGCTGCAAAGTCTACACACCGCGTTCGTGTCACAGTAAAACGTGCCTCCTTTCTCTGATGGCTGATTAAATGGTTGTAAATAACCACTGGGTAATTCTTCAGTGTGACACTTCTGCCATGACTTACCCAAAACACAGAGTATCAGCTCTCAGGAAACACGCCATTTCCAAATACAAAGGCTTCACAAAGACTCTGTGGCATTTCAGATAGAGCAGGAATTCCGGTGATAGTTTGCGTGTGTAGCTGTATCCATAGGGTTTTCATCCCCTAGAACCACAGCATCAAAGAACGGTGTCCGAGTTGAACATGCTGTGAAAAATAGAGCAAGTCTGAAAACAGACTGATTTGTGCTTTTCCTTGCACATGCCCTGTCTCTGTACTCAGTGGGAGTAAAACTAGCAAAAAGTATTCAGATCCTTCTCACCACAGAAGAGGAAAAAACAACCACAAAGGCTGCTGAAGCTGGGGGATTGCGGTTCCTCAGGGATGTATTGTTGTAGTCTTTTAAATAATACCCGCAGACTTGAAATCCAGGCAAAACTGTGACAGCAAAGCCTGATGCACAGAGAGTTAAGAGCCAGTTTAACCTGATTTATCTGGTGTGATTTTTGTGGTAACAGGTACCAGTGAGACACCTCAATGCCAGGAGGGTGTGCTTTTTCCAGATGAGTGGATTGATTGCTTGAACCACAGAAACAGAGAATGGTGGGGGTTGGAAGGGACCTCTGCACATCATCTAGAGGATGCTGCACAGAACACGTCCGGGTGGATTTTGAATATTTCCAGAGAATGAGAGTCTGTCACCTATCTGGGCAGCCTGTTCCAGCGCTCTGCTACTAAAGACGAATGGCATGAGAATGACCATAATTTGCCGTGCTACTAAATTCAGACTTCTTTGGAACAGACCACAGCGCACTTTGGAGACACATTTCTGTAGCAAAATGATCTAATGAAGTAAAACTGATATCCCAAGCACATTGTTTGACCCTCCTTGCAAAGCAAAATGGTGTTCTCACTTCTTAATGGCAGCCCGTGCAGAACTTCTGTAAGAAGGCAGAACATGGCAAGAACTCGGCACCAGCAGTGCTTAGAATTTTTTAAATTAGAACTCAATGTTTATTGTGCAGCAGCAAACTGCTCTTCACACCATGGTCTTTTCACAGTCCCTTCCTCTTCACACTCTACATCCCTGAAAAAAGCCAGCAGCATGGGAATTTGGCCAAGAGTACGAAGCACTCCAGCAAAACACACACACGGGCTATTTCATCAGGAGCAGCACAGAAAATCTAAATAAGAAAACTTTTAGCCCAGGGCTAAAAACCAATAATGGCATCTACCTCTAGAGAAGAATTTTTCCACAAAGAGATCTGCAAGCACTGTTCCAAAAGAAGCTCTCTACTGACTCATGAGATCCCAGTAATCTCACTGTTACCTAAGGACCATTTGTAGTTGGAAGGACCACGGCTTTACGAGATGCTGTTAAAATAGACTGCACATTTATTTTGGAAAAGCAAGGAAATTTGTCCACCAACTTAGAAGTGTATCCACAAGTGCTATTTGATATTTACAGAGACCCTTTCACCAATTCAGAGAAATTAATCCTACACAGAACAAAGAGCTTTTATATCAGCTTCACGGGGCATATGACATGTTCTCATCGTGCACATGAACAAACAGGAAAGAACGGATTTATTGTGAACTGGGTTTTTTGCTATAAATTAAAAGGCCATTGCCTTTTATATGTCATGTGTATTTAATTTCACTCCATAGGGTAATCCACTGAGAATTCAGAGAGTGCCAAGATCTACTTTCCCCATCCCTTTTATTTCCTTAGGCAAATATCTAGAATTAGAGTCAGAAAAGATGAAAAAAGGGAAGGACAAGGGAAATGGAGAGGTCCAAGAAAGAAAGTAAGACCAGTCTAAACAAGGATTTTTCCTAGTCTGTGCAAGCAGCACTGATTATTTATAACAGGCACAGGCATCTGTCTTTGATTATGATTCCATGTATACTGTGGATGGCGGTGAGCTTACTGAGCGTGCCAGAGAAGACTGTCATCCTGCAGTATGCAATTCCAGTGAGAAGCACTAATCTGTCTCTCTCAGGAGAGACTTTTACCTCTGACTAACTGTAGGATGGGCAAAAAAGAGTTTTTATGCCGAGAAAAATAAAACTGCAAGCTGCTACAGAATATAGGGACAATCAGATTGAATTCACAAGCAAGAGACAGAGTCAAAGCTATGCGCTTTAAATAAGCAGACTTGGAAGTGCCTGATCAAGGGGGTTGCAGCGAGCTGAAATTCTGCCAAACGTAAGAATCCACAGGATGGAGAAGGTTAGCTTCTCTGCAAACCTGGCTGCAAACACCCTTCGGTTTTGTGTTATGCGAGAAGCATATGCACAGTGAAGTAGAAGCAGCTCATGGGCCCAGAAGAAATCAGGGACAGGAGGATGCATGCAGGACACATATAAACCTGCAGAGGTAACTGAAAAAGGCATTCAGCCATCTCTCAACTCTCTGTGAGTGGCTGCAGTCTAACAATCTACTGAACTGGCATGTAAAACACCAGACTTGCTGAATCTGTGTATTATGGGCTTCTCCAGTGAAAACTAGAAACAGCTGAACCTCTCTAGCCAAGCCAATTCACAGGAAGTGCAGACGATAGCAGCCAGAAGTACCTTGCAAGCAGAGGGTTTTCTCAGACTGGGAAACGGGCGCTGCCTTAGTGCTGTCCCTCTTGAAAGGGTAGAAAATTCCATGCTGCAGTGACAACAGCAAGAATCAAGACATGTGACACTGTGCAGTTGGAAGAAGAGCTCCGAGCTTTCCTTTCCCTTCCTTGGGTTGAGGGAAGCAGTTTCCAATTAGTCGTTCTTGTCACTGAAGCAAAGCATGAAAGTCTTCAGGGCTTCCTTCTTCCCATTGCCAGGTACAGCTTTGCTCATCTCTGCTCCACCAAGACCAGATCTTAGGCCTTAATCACAATTTCTTTCCTGCCTTTTTAAAAAGCCACCAAATCAGCCTAACTGTGCTGCCAATAGTGCCAGAAAGGACATCTGTTGCTCTGATGGACAAGCTACAGATCACAGTAGTCTGCAGTCCATACAGTTTGTCAAGAGGCAAGGAGCTGACAGCATTTTGTTGACACATTTCCTCAAAGTAATGTGCAGACTTACAGATTTGATTTTGAATCTGAACGCTGCCAAGTGATAACAACATGTCACAGGCACCGAAGCGCCATCTTAGCGGTTCCTCATCAGCCTGTAGAAGCTAAAAGGAAGGAGTCTAGATATTTTTTAATTGTGGTGGCAGGGTAATGATGGAAGTTTATCCACTGGAGCAGGATACAGTCCAAGAAGAGCTTTTTCGTTACTGACTGAGCGGCTACATCGGGTAACGTATTATGTCAAAATGCTAAAATGACACTAAAGCGTTTTTCTCACAGTCGCTACTGCTGCTCCTCGTGTGACACACTACACTAAAAACCATAACACAGACCCCAGGTACAGCCACAGAGCAACTGTCACTAGTCACCTCTGGGTTTCTTTAGAGAAGAGCTTCGGATGTGAACCTGTGTTGTTGGTGTCACTGGGACAAGACTTGTGCCATTTTAGTGCTGCTTGAGTGGGATCAGACTTGCGGTTGGTTAGATAATATAATAATAATAATAACGGTGATGAACGATAATCTCTAGCAGGCAGCCCGAGTTAGCAGTGAAGGCTGTCACATTTCTTTATGTACCTATCATTGTGCTGAGAAATTAGTGTTGCTGCACGAGCTGACTGAGGGCAAGTATTACAACAGAAAATGTCAACCTAAATCCAAACTGTTTTTCTTACTCTCCCACTCCAATTCCTTTTTTAAGAGCTTGCTTAACCCCTCCAGTTTTATTTTCAGGCCACAGCATTTCCTAGCACAAACACCCTACTCTTTTGCAAGCCACTCCAAACACTTCTGTCTTAATTATGAAATGGAAGAGGAAACTTCTCAGAAGATTCATACAGGTGAGGGCATGAATGCTGAGGCCAGTATTTATTTATTGGCATGGTCACTGTGTTTTCTGTGAAGGATTTGACTCACCCAGAAATCTTAGGTTGTCAAGAAAGACAGTTCAGCATTTTGAGACCACTCGGCCCCTCCAAGTTCATAGAATCATTAGGGATTGGAAGGGGCCTCGAAAGATCATCTAGTCCAATCCCTCTGCCACAGCAGGATCTCCTAGACCAAGTCATACAGTCAGTCAGGGTTAGAAGGAACCACAGGATCATGCAACCCCCCTGCCATGGGCAGAGACACCCCACCCTAGATCAGGCTGGCCAGAGCCTCATCCAGCCTGGCCTTAAACACCTCCAAGGTGTACTGAGGACTGTTTCTTGTCACAATTGGTCGGTTAGCCTACCAGGGGTGAGGCTTTTCTTGATTTGCTGTTTGCAAATAGGGTAGACCTGGTGGGTGATGTGGTTGTCGGAGACTGTCTAGGAGGTAGTGATCATGAAATGATTAAGTTTTCAATTAATAGTGCAACAAAAAGTGGGGTCAACAAAACATCCAAACTAGATTTCCTTAGGGCAGATTTTGGTTTGTTTAAGGAATTGATTGGTAAAGTTCCACGGGAGGCAGCCCTTTGTGAAAAGGGGATCCATGAGAGCTGGGTATACTTCAAGAATGTATTCTTGAAAGCACAAAACCAGGCC
>VXBP01002239.1:24779-61640 GCA_013400115.1 Rhinopomastus cyanomelas | reverse complement strand
TGGAGAGATGGGCAGACTCCAATAGGATGAGTTTTAACAAGTCTAAGTGTCAGGTTCTGCATTTTGATTATAACAATCCCAGGCAGAACTACAGGCTGGGAATGGAGTTACTAGAGAGTTCTCAGGTGGAGAGACGCTTGGGGGTGTTAGTGGATAGCAAACTTAACATGAGTCAGCAGTGTGCCCAGGCAGCCAAGAGGGTCAGTGGCATCCTGGCCTGCACTAAGAATGGTGTGGCCAGCAGGTCAAGGGAGGTTATCCTTCCCCTGTATTCGGCACTGGTTAGACCACACCTGGAGTATTGTTTTCAGTTCTGGGCCCCTCAGTTTAAGAGGGATGTCAAGGTGCTGGAACGAGTCCAGAGAAGGGCAACTCGATTCCTTAAGGGGCTAGAAGATCAGCCCTAAGAGCAGAGGCTGAGGGAGCTGGGTTTGTTTAGCCTGGAAAAGAGGAGGCTCAGGGGTGATCTTATCGCTGTCTATAACTATCTGAAAGGTGGTTGTAGTCAGACAGGGGTTGGTCTTTTCTCCCTGGCCGCTGGAGAGAAGACAAGGGGTCATAGTCTTAAGCTCCATCGGGAAAGGTTTAAACTTGACATCAGGAAAAGATTTTTCACTGAAAGAGTGATTCTGTTTTGGAATGGGCTGCCCGCAGAGGTGGTTGAGTCACCATCCCTGGAGGTATTCAAGGTTAGGCTGGATGACATGCTGAGTGGCATGATCTAGATGTTAGGATTACTGGGTTTATTTGGATTTAGGTTGGACTGGATGATCTTTAAGGTCTTTTCCAACCTTATCATTACTGTGATACTGCATACTGTGATACTGTGAAGGACGGGGCTTCAACTACCTCTCTGGGCAACCCATTCTAGGCTCTCAAAAGTCTCTCTAGGTACATCTAGGGGCCACAATATTCCTAAAGGCATTAAAGGATGGATAGAAATGCCCTGTGTAAGTGCCCTGAGTTTGCTTTGCACATTGTCAAGATCCTGGCTTTCTGTTATCTTCATTGATTTCTCTATGAGAGGAGAAACCAAGAGGGGCATCTGTTTCCTTCTTCCACCACAAAGTCCCAGCAGGAGGAACACAGCTTTCCCTCTTTTGGAAGGCCTTAGCCAGAAGATTGCTACCCTTTTGGGAATATAAAAAGATTGTTCCTCAGAGGATACAGATAAAATTTGAAAAGCAGCAACACTGGCTTCGTAGACAATATTTGAGCATCCCCAGCTACCCCAGAAATTCTCAGTCTGCTACAGATTTGCTGTGTGTGGCAAAGCCATGCACAGGCACAGCTCCCACACCTAAACCTGCGGATGAGCAGCTTAGAAGTTAAATGTTAGTCTTTAAAGAAATAAAAGGTTTGACAGCGGTGGACCACCTTACTCAAAGGCCAAGCACAATGGTAAGCCTTCTGAACGAAGGAGAAGTACTAAGCAGTGCTATCAAGGGCAGCCCTGTTCAACAACGAGCAGATAGAGAAAGTTTCTTGCACCTGTACTTTCACCTTGACAATTCCTTATTCACTTTTTCCTTTGTAAGTGCTGATATTCAAAAACATTTAAGACTCAATATGATGAGGCAAACACGACAAAAAATTGGATGTTAAAAGCTGATATTTGGGAGGACAAGTTAAATACCTTCCAGCAAAGTCCAAGAGTCAGTCTTGGTCCAGGCCTCTAGCGAAAATTTATCTGCGGTCCCTGCAGATACAAAACCACACTTCAGAGCACTGTGCCATGTTGCAGGAGCTGTGATCTTCTCCGGGCTGAACAACCCCAGTTCTCTCAGCCTGTCCTCGTAGAAGCCATGTTCCAGCCCTTTGAAACAGCACATTATTTCTTAATGTGAAAATGTGGGGACATTCTGTGGACAAAAGTGAAATAGATGTGATTCAAAACCATTCACTGTTACTCAGAACAACTTAAAACCCCATATTTTCATATCATCATCTATTTGTATACATTTGCATCAATGGGCCTGTCAGCAGACTCAACTAGAGTTAAGCAGTTGATCTGAAGTGATGTTTTTGATCTCTGCAGCTTTAAGGAGCGTGTTTGCATTTCTGCTCAACTGAACTCTTAAGGAAAGGCATTTTAAAAAAATGCTGCTTGCTACACCAGTCTCTCCAGAATGGGAGCTACAGCGATAAAATTTCCATTACGCTTAGAGGCATCAGCAATCAGTCAACAGGACAGAGGAACAGGGAACTGCATTTTAAAGCGACGTATCTTGGTTATTTCTCGTTGCCTTGAATGCAGACTTTGTGCAAGAGAGGTGAGAAAGGACACGTGGCCTCAGCATCACACACAGGTCTGGCTTGGAGTTCCAGAAACACAAAACAAACCTCTAGTCACTTGATCCATTTGAAACTATACAACCCTCTGTCTTTTAAAAATTACTGACTGCTTTTGGTACAATGGTATTCCGGTTTGACTGCTCCATAACATTCAGAATTGGGTGAGTTTGTATGAAATTGCCTGAATATTTATGCGTGACTCATGAAACTCCCCGCAGTTCAAAGCTAGCTACGGAAACAGTGACACAGCTACACCAGCGCTTCAGTTTCACCAGTGCCATAATGAGCTTTAATTACGTACTTGTTTCACACTTCAGCTGATTTGCACATGTTGTTCAGGATCCCAGCAGCCGTAAGAAGTAACAGATGAGGAAGGGTAAGGGCTTGGCTCTCAAAGCTAGATGTCTGCAGGTAGGAGGAACACCCTTAGAAAATCCTTAGGAATCTCATCAGAGTTGGAACATCGTTTTCCTGCAACAACCAGGTTCAATCTCGTACTTTTGGGATATTCTCTTTTAACAGGCTGCACCCCTGCTGAGGCCTGAGCTAGACTAGTTCTCCGCACCAAGATTTACCAAACTGTTAGGATTAAAACTGATGTTACTGAAAGCTGGAAGCGCATAGACAGCAGAATCCAATTTGAGGTTTAACAATGGATAGAAAATAAGGAGGAGATGCTTTTCATTGCATCAGGCGTATTGAGGACTGATTTACTGCAAACACAGGCTCTGGAAGTGATCAGTTATTCCATTTAGGTTTAAAAAATTGCAATTGTCTTTGCAAAACAAATCATTAGATTTGCATACGATCACTCTGTGTAGCCACGTGAAAATAAATTGTATTTGCTGCTTGCATTTCTGCTGCAGATTTAATTGATGTAACAGTGCAGAAAACTGAGACAAAATTTTATTTCTTCTGCCTTTTAATTACCATCTGCTAACACAAGATTACATTTCTTAAAGTGACTGGGTCTACCTGCCAGCTGAATTTTTCGCCTGATTTCCTCAAGCTCTGGCAGCTGCATTCATTATTGGTGAAAATGGCATGGCAAAGCTAGCATGAAAAATGAGGCTAAGCACCTGTCACTTCATTTTCCCGCAAAGAAACAAAGAAAACACATGAAAATCTGTGCTCTGCACCATCTATACTCAGCAACAATTTGCAGCAAAAAGAATAAAACATCAGTTTGTTCTTGCATGGGGTAAGAAGCACAACATATAAAAGCACTTCTAGCAACCTACATATTTATGGGAATCCAAAAAGATAACTCTCCAAATAAACAACTCAGAGAACTACAACAAAGAGAGGGTTCAAAAAAGATTCCCCAATACTCACTGAATTTTTTCCATAAACAGAATCAGCCCCTATATGTGACCTGTTTGGGGGTAAAAACATTATTAGTGAACTTCACCTAACAAGCAACAGTCCAGCCTTTTATTCATTTCCTCCACAGCACAAAGACCCTCCTATTAAGGCATGAATCAGCCAGGTACTGAGCTTTAAGCCCATGAGTAAGCTCACTGCAGTCACAAATGTTTGGATCTCTGATGTTTTCTTGAGTTGAGCCCTTGGTCCTCTTGGAAGACAGTGAAGATGTGGTGCACTTCAAGCCAATGCCTGCTGGAAAAGGTAACATCAGAGCCAGCTGTTTGAGCATCATTTGAAAACTGTCAGCTTTTGTGAGTGGGAGGACTCACCTGAAGAGAACTCAGGAATGGAAACTATGGAGGAGGGCAAAGAAAAAGGCATAAAAAGCTCATTATTACAGCTTGATTCTACTGAATTTTCTGCTTCATCACAAAATAAAAAATGGTTATGTCAGCTGCTGTTTTCCCAAAGCAAAACAATCAGTTCAGGGTGCCTCAAGCAGGGCTCATACAGTTAAGCTAAACCCAGGGTTTGATTAGAACCCAAATCCCTGCTTACCCTGGACCCCCAAGCTCAGGGTGAGAATTTTGGCTAATTTACTTCGTGGTCTCCTTCGCACCTCCTCCAAATACAGAGCTGCAGCGGTGGCTCCAATTGCCTGAGAGGAACAAATGTGTATCCATGAGATAATTCCTTTAAATGAGTGGGAAAATAAGGTGCAAAAATGAGAGTAGGATCTGTTACAGCTGAATCACAACCTGTCTTGTCCACTGTGCAGAATATCTAGTGCCACCTGCCATCTAGGATAACTTTGCTCTACATCAAGTAGACCAATTACAAGCTGAGATGGCTCTGAAAGAATTACCTTGCACAAAGAAAATAAATATGCAATGACTAAAGTAGTGAGGATTTTCTGGGCCAGAGCTCCTGGTATACTTAGACCATGGAGGTAACTAAATTGTGACACAAGGTCTTGCTGATTTTGCTTGGGAGGTAATATTGTGTCAGGCTGGTGCATGGGAGAGCTTTGCTTTCTCTGCACAGCAACGGTTAAATCACACTGATGTAAAACAATACAATACATCTGCCGCTTCTGCAATTGTTTTTTTCTACATGTTCTTTCCTCATCACCTTTTGTGCCCATTATGTTATTTTCTGTCAAGGTTTGAGGGAGTGCCTGCAGAAGATTTCGCTGAAGTGTAATGGGAACCATGAATAATCTAAATCTCACAAATGGTCCAGCACCTGCCTAAGGGGAAGTCTTCAAGTTGTCAGATGCAAGTGTTTCTTTATATAAGTTCACCAAAAAACTGTGACACGAATTTAAGCAAATGCACTTGTTTTCCGTTCAGAAAGACCCCCACTGCTCTTACACTAATCTTTATTTCAGTATCTCTCATTTCTGGCAGAGGCACGTAAACCACACAGCTTTACATTCTGGAGATGCTTGGCTTAGTTCCATGAAGTCACTGTGGTCATCCACTAATCTAAATGGTCCACGAAAAGCCAAATTGCCAACTTTGAACAAAAAAGGTTGCTACTCAATCTGAAAGGCATCCACAAGACTCACCCTGTGAGATGCAGGTTTTGCACAAAGTTGTTCTATTTTCCTCTGGAAATCAACATGTGCATGTCCAAAGATGCATTTTTTTTCCCCTCAAAAGAAAGATTTTAGAAAGAAAATCCATAGAGGGCTGCAGTTTCAGTCACGTTGCAAAGAACAGAAGAGTTTATGGGATAAATGTATATTTTAATCCATATTTATGGAAAGATCATTTAAATTTTTTGCATGAGATAATTTGAGGAAATGCACTTGAGTGTCTACTGGGAAGCACGAGGAGTCTTATTGGTTTAATTATTTTTAAAGATGTTTCTAATTTTGATGAGGCTAAGACTGAAAAATGGCATCAATTATTAGCATATTTCCAAAGAAATCATTAGCAGTATATCGTAGGACTTACAGCAGTGAAGAGTTCAAATCAAGGTCAGATAATAGCAGTGCTATGTGGGCTGTTATTAACATCACTTTTATTTCTCTTATAATTACCATGTTAAAATACAATTTCTAATGCCTGCAATACAGAGAATATTAAGTATATCTGTTAGCAAGTGCCATACGGCTGCAGTCTCACCTGGATTCACAACACTGTTTGGCCACGTCAAGGAAAGGCCTTGATCCTTGCATATTTCTTGTGATAAGCAACAGAGGATTTGCCCACCGTTTTGACAAATACAGATGTTGTGGAAGACAAGGTGAGTGGTTCAGTAGGTGGCAGTCTTCCCCTGGAGTTGGTATTGAACCAAAGAACCAGCATGACACTAAGAGCCAAAGATGTTACGTGAAGAAGTAAATACTAAAGAGAAACCTTTAATCACACCGGGTCAAAGATCTCAAAGTACCTTTTTGAGAATATTAGTGGCAATCAGTGTTGTGGCTCAAGTTTTCATTCCGATAGTTGCAGCCCATCAGATTTCCCCTTGGCACCTCAGTAGGGCAAGGAATCCTGTGGTCTGTGCAGCCCAGTGCTGTAAATAACAAAGGAGCTGAGTTTCCTGAGCAGAAGACACTTGCAGCTGAGGTTGTTTAAGCCAGGACAGTACTAGCACATGACTCCCGGAGTATGGAACCACTTCCAAAACTTAAATGAAAGAAAGCTTTGTTACAACTATTGCTTGTGAGAGACTATATCCCTCAGTGGACTCTTTAACTTCCCTCTTGTGGCATGACTTATGATAATTGCTAGTCATGGAAGGAAAAGAATATCTGTTTTTTTCTAAAACACACCCAGTGACCCAATGACAGTCCAGATTATTGTGAGGGTTTAATGAGAAAATCATCAAATCATTAGGGATTGGAAAGGACCTCGAAAGATCATCTAGTCTAAACCTCCTGCCACAGCAAGATCACCTAAAATAACTCCATGCAAAGAAATACGAAAACATTCAAACCTCTGTCACCATACACAGGATAGAACCATACTGTTGGAAATTGTTTATCCTAGTGTACTGGGCATTCAAAGCGTTATACATTCCGGACCATGTCACCACTTACCGGCTTCTGACAATCCTCAACCCCATTTTAATACAACTGCTTTTTTCCCCTATACATTTACCATAGTCAGAAAACCTCAGCCTTCATGTATAAAGCAGCAAACTTAATCAACAGTCATTTTGGCCTCCAGTCTTTAAGGAAAAGTTAGTGAAATTAAAATAACACCTTAAAAAGCACTCAACTTGAAGGAAAAAATAATAATAACAGCAAATATTGACATAAAGCTCTTCAGTGACACCGAGAGAAAGCTGACCAACTTTCTGGCAAGTGTCAGGTGCAGTCACTTTGTTTAGATAGAAAGTGTTCAGATGTATTTGCAGAACGTGCTGAAGGTGCAGTGTGGATACCAAAAAGCTGAGGAGGTCTTTTAAGTCGTTTGCTCTCCATGTGCAACATTATTATCCAACACCAATCCCGTCACTCCCAGAGAAATCAATATTAGCTTGTGTGCCAAGTTCATATTATATTAACTACCTCAGAGAACAGACAGTGCATGTGTTCAGCTAAGCTCAACTTTTTAATGATAAGTGATAAGCTTTTTTAGATCCAAAATGTGCTCAGCATGCTACAGTTTTGTACCGACTATAGGAAAGTTATTGATAAAAAGGAGAGAGGAAATATGCAAGAGTGCCCAGGTAATCAGAGAGGATACTACTCCAAACCTAATTCATGCTTTCATAAGACACACGGCAGGATGAAAAGGATTTATTTATGCACTGTTACACTGATAGTCTGTGTTGCAGACCAGCACTCTAGGTAAAAGAATGGTCTGTCTCAAGCAGCAGAGCTAAACTGCATTTAGTAGACTGTTGGGATGTCTGTGTAAACAATAGTAATTTCCATCAGGTCTTACGCTAAGGGTCATTGTGGTTTCTTAGCATAACGTGGTTAAACAGTTTGACTTTTTTATTAGGAGATAATATATCAGCAATATTTAATAATCAGGTATATTGTAGTCTGGTGACAAATTCATCACTGGCAAAAAAACCCAGCCCACTGCTCTCCAAGATTTGAAGCTGGCTCATTTATACAAAAGGTAGTTTAGGAATAAAACAGCCTCTGAAGGGGATTCAGTTGTGCCACACGCGACACAGCTCACTGAGGTCTACATCAAAACCATGCAGAAAGCTGTACACATTTGCTCATGGCTCAGCAAATCGGAGTGAAGCTACATCCTGAAACACGTCGAAAGCTGAGTGAAGGCCAGCAAAGCACAACCAACCAGCTGGCAAATTTTGGAGCAGAACACCTCTTCCTCTCCAATGAAGAGATCCCATTTACTCTCCTTCGATACCTTTCTTACACTTTTCCCCACCGTGATACTCTCATCTTTTTGCCATGTCCTTTTCCCAAGTGCTTCAGGAAATGTACCACATCATTTAACGTGTTTTTTATCTAAACTCAGTTATCGACTTGGTCTCATGGAACACAAGCAACGTGAAAACCTCTGCTTGCTACCTCCATGTAGCCAATAGAGGTTATTAATCAGAAAAGCCACCAAGAGAGCATCACCAGGAGTGTGCCTGATCTCACTTTGACATGATCAGTGCAAGACTTGTAAAATGTTGGCTTTGTGCAGCTCTATTACAAATTGTTTCGTTGCTGTGACGAGTGCAAACATTTGCAGCTGATACAGACAGAGAAGATAAGAATGAGATTACCTGTTGTTCCATAAAAGCCAAAATGTTTGCTCCCCTAACACAGATACACAATTCAATCGAGATGGAAGAATGTAGGTTTTAATTCTAGAAACAGCACAACTATGACCAAAAAGCATGAAGTGGAGATACAATTGAAGTGACTGTGAACATATTTCTTTTCCATCACATAGGATCATAGGATGTTAGGGGTTGGAAGGGACCCAAGAGATCATCGAGTCCAACCTCCCTGCCGGAGCAGGACAAAACTAACACAGATCACAGAGGAACGCATCCAGGCGGCCTTGAAAGTCCCCAGAGAAGGAGACTCCATGACCCCCCTGGGGAGTCTGTTCCAGGGCTCTGCGACCCTCACAGTAAAGAAGTTCCCCCTTGTGTTGAGGCGGAACCTCCTCTGCTGCAACTTACACCCATTGCTCCTTGTCCTATCACAGGGAGCAAGTGAAAAGAGCCTGTCCCCCCCTCCTGGCCAGCCTTCAGATACTTATAAACATTGATCAAATCTCCCCTAAGTCTTCTCTTCTCCAGACTAAAAAGCCCCAAGTCCCTCAGCCTCTCCTCATAAGCCATGCCCTCCTGTCCCCTAATCATCCTCGTAGCCCTCCGCTGGACCCTCTCCAGTAGATCCCCGTCCCTCTTAAACTGGGGGGCCCAAAACTGAACACAGTACTCAAGGTGAGGCCTCACCAGGGCAGAGTAGAGGGGGAGAAGAACTTCCCTCGATCTGCTGGACACACTCCTCCTAATACACCCCAGGATCCCATTGGCCTTCTTGGCCACCAGGGCACATTGCTGTGCCATGGTTAACCTGTTGTCCACCAGGACCCCCAGGTCCCTCTCCACAGGACTGCTTTCCAGTAGATCACCTCCCAGCCTGTACTGGTGGAGTTTGTTATTCCTCCCCAGATGCAGGACTCTGCACTTGTCCCTGTTGAACCTCATCTGGTTTCTCTGTGCCCAGCCCTCCAGTCTGTCCAGGTCTCTCTGGATGGCAGCACAGCCCTCAGCTGTAGCAGCCAAACCTCCCAGCTTGGTGTCGTCGGCAAACTTGCTGAGCAGACACTCTGTGCCCTCATCAATGTCATTGATGAAGATGTTGAACAAGACCGGTCCCAGCACCGATCCCTGAGGGACACCACTAGTCACAGCTCTCCAGCTGGACCTGGCACCATTGATCACCACCCTCTGAACTCTATCTTGTAACCAGTTCCTAACCCACCTCACTGTCTGCTCTTCCATCCCACACTTCCTCAGCTTGCTCACTAAAATTTCATGGGAGACAGTGTCAAAGGACTTGCTAAGGTCAAGGTAGACCACATCCACTGGTTTCCCTGAATCTAACCATTGCAGATCTCTTCTCCATTGCACCATCCTGCTCATCCTATTTTCTTCATCCTCAGTTTCTCTCCCTATTTACTTGTTCTTTCTCCTCACAACACACCCTTCATGGCTAGATAAGCACCTTTAAATTTCTCAGCCACTATTTCTCTGAACATTAAATGAAGGTGGATGCTCTTTGCAAATCCTTTCCCCCTTTGGCTTTCAGACACTTCATTTTTTTTTAAATTATTTTTTAAAAATCATTGTATTTGATACTGGTCTTCTCCTAGGCCATTTTCATGGCAGCAGTGATTATTTAGTCTGTCCTTTCCAAACCTTTCCAAGAATCAGCCTTTGATGTTGTCCTCAAAGAGCAAACTCGGTATCTGAAGATTTTTCCCTAGTTCTTACAGGCTCTATATCTTGTCCACTCTTCACTGATTAAGGCTCTGTGCTTTCAACAACATAGTTTCCCTGAACTTCAATATCTGTATCAGCCTGGCCCATCAATTTTATGCGATTCATGTAAATGTATTTAAAGTCTTCAACTCAAATCTGATCTACAAGTTGTGCACGTGTAACGGAGGTAGTTATGAAAGTGGGGAAACTGAAGCCCTCCTATATTGTCTTTTGCTACGGAATAGTTCAAAGGTAGAATACCTTCCCTGAGTCTGCTGCTACTGCCTTCAAATAAGAGCTCTGTTTTACTGCTTCACTTAAGTTCACAAGACTCAGACCTTACCAGGAGATACCACAATTTTACAAAACTAGGATAACCTAGTTTACAAAATTAGGATAAAATCCCATGATGGGAAACTCCTTTTACAGCACTGGATACTGCAGGTTCGGAAAAATGGGAAAAGCCCCACATTCTGGACAAAAGATAAGGGAAGTGACCTGTGAGTAAACACCCAAGACAAGATATCTGCCATCCCACCAGATTCCTGTGTTTTTATCCCTGTCCTTTCCCAGATGGAAGGGTTACCACTATTTCTGTATCGTCACTATGATTTTGGTCAGGCCTGGATTAATTTTATCTGTAATGACCCCTAAATCTCCCTTTCTTGGTTGTTTGGGTTTTGGGTTTTTTTTGTCTCTTTACCATTTAATCATGTTCTCCTTTCAAAGCCACTATCATCAGGCAGATGCTGTCTTACATTTCCATCCTCATATTGCTTCTCCCATCAGTAGCAAATTTAGAAGCAGGCCATTCAATCCTCATTATAAAAATTCCTGTAATACAAAAAATTACTTAGCACAAAGTTTCATCACCATGTACAGGAAGATTTATTCTTCTGCCATTGACTCTTACCAGAAGTTAACATTACCACAAACCTTTTCCACGCAGCCCTCAAGGCTCTTCTATCAGAATTGCTCTGTATTTACACGGCTACTGTTTTTCATTTACAGCTCAAGTCAAACCTCTGCCTGTCTCACTCTCTGTATGCAAGACACTTCACACAGTTCTGTAAAGCATTATGTCATTATTCTGTCTCTCACTGTTGAGCATTTTCAGACCCTTTGTGTGAAAGATGAGAGATAAAAACAAATTGAATTGGAATACATGATGCTAGGTCCTGAACCTAAACAGACTACACTCAGTGTGCGTGTGTAATTTGACAGCTACAGGCTACACATTCACGACACACATCAAAAGGATTAACATGAGGGAATTAAACTTCGAACCACTGTGAGTAGCCTGACCTAGACATTAGGCTCATGGCCATATAATCCTAGGTTGCTATTAACCAATCTAACAACAACTAGGGTGATCCCTACAATGGTTAGTAATTACTCTCCATGCCAGGGCCAACCTGCAAAGTTCAACTTTCTGTAAACTTTCCAGTCTTCTGTCCACCCAATCCAGGTAGCAGCCAGGCTTTGGCTTATGTGAATTTATACATTTCTGTTAGGTAAAAACAAAAGAGATGACCAAAAGCAAACACCGTCCACACCCCTTCTTAAAACACCCTCAGCAGAGCTGGACACTGCAGAGCATTTTGATACAGGAAAGTTATGCAGGGTGGAGCTTAGATTGCCACCTTTGATACAGCTGGACTAAGTAAGGGAGAAACTGTTAATGTTTTCACTCTAAGGAGAAACAGGAAAGATTCAAATCCTCAAGATGCAATTTGACATAAGGAAAACGGAAGGTTCCATCTGACTGCAGGGATTCTTAAAAGTCCACAGGACCGTCTCTTCTGTGTGTTTTCCATTGGTATTTCAACTCACCTAAAAGACAAGGAGATACAAGAAACATCATGCATTAAAGCCTGTAAATACGATTACCTGAACATTAGAGGAATAGAAAGCATTACGTCCCACATCAGTGTTTACAGATTTAAGGTTTATAATTGTTTCACTTGGAGACAAAGCAATAGAAGTTGACATCACAGGATCAATAGGAGTCACTTCAATTGCTTTAGTTAATAACTTTATTTAACTCTCTGTGCAAAAGCTGTGGCTTTGAAAGTGCAATTCTCTGTGTGGTTTTTAACCACAAAATAAAATAAAGCTTAACTGATATGAAGAACAAATAATCAACTTTTCAAAAATTACTAATACATAAATCGTTATGATCTGAATCTATATAATCAAACTTAATAGTAGAATGGCTATTGTAGTTTTATTTTAAAATACATGCTAAAAAAATGTTTTAAACTGATCAGACTTTAAATTGTGGCCATACGAGACTCTCAGATACAAAGGCCGACTGACCTGTTAGAGTGTAGTGTAGGGGAAAGGGACTTGGGGGTCCTGGTGGACAACAAGATGACTATGAGCCAGCAATGTGCTCTTGTGGCCAAGAAGGCCAACAGCATCCTGGGGTGGATTAGAAGAGGGGTGGTTAGCAGATCAAGAGAGGTTCTCCCCCTCTACTCTGCCCTGGTGAGACCACACCTGGAGTATTGTGTCCAGTTCTGGGCTCCTCAGTTCAAGAGGGATGTGGAGCTGCTGGAGAGAGTTCAGCGTAGGGCAACAAAGATGATAAGAGAGGTGGAGCACCTCCCTTATGAGGAGAGGTTGAGGGAGCTGTGTCTCTTGAGCTTGGAGAAGAGGAGACTGAGGGGTGACCTCATGAATGTCTACAAATATTTGAGTGGGTGTCAGGACGATGGCACTGGGCTGTTCTCGGTGTCATGTAGTGATAGGACAAGGGGCAATGGTTGTAAGCTGGAACACAGAAGGTTCCACATCAACCTGAGAAGGAACTTCTTCACGGTGAGGGTGACGGAGCACTGGAACAGGCTGCCCAGGGCGGGTTGTGGAGTCTCCTTCTCTGGAGATGTTCAAGACCCAACTGGACAGGTTCCTGTGTGACTTGGTTTAGGTGATCCTGCTGTTGCAGGCGGATTGGACTAGATGATCTTTCGAGGTCCCTTCCGATCCGTAATGATTCTATGATTCTATGATTCTATGAAAGTTCAGACCTACAGTTGCACCTTTTCCTGTGCTGCCTGCACTACAATTCAGACTCGCACGCCTGCTTATTAGTCTGCTACAGATTTAACTCCTGAGCACAGAGAAAATGCTTTCTGACTGCAGAAAGGAACCGTGCATGGATTTTCTATTTTTGAACACTGCTAAAAAACAATATTAAGAAAGCCTTGGTGCATTTATTAGTGCTAAGGCATGTATTTGATTTCACAGAATCACAGAATATTAGAATCATTAGAATATTAGACTGGAGGGGACTTCGTAAGATCATCTAGTCCAATCCCCCCGTAACAGCAAGATCACCTAGACCAAGTCACACAGGAACATGTCCAGGTGGGTCCTAAATATCTCAAGAGAAGGAGGCTCCACAATCTCCCTCGGCAGCCCGTTCCAGTGTTCTGTCACCATCACTGTAAAGAAGTTCCTGCTCATATTTATGTGGAACCTCCTATGTCCCAGCCTACACCTCAAACCAAAAAACCCAATGAGTCTAATGACATGTTACATATGGTCTGGTCCTTCCTAATTTCATGTAGATCAAAAAGTGTGGTTGGAAGTTAAACCATTTCAGGATTTAGACTGTAATATATAGATATTTTTATGCAGGAAGCCAAATTGTTTGCATTTTTTTTTTCCTTATTCAATGTCAGAAAGTGATACTTTGTTCTTTGTTTTTTCTCTCTCTACACTGCCATAACCCAACATTGGTAAAGCTGGCTAGTACTGCAGGAGGAATTTAACTAAGAGCAACATCCATTTTGAAGAGGATTCAACTCTTTCATTGAATTTCCACTAAAAATCATTTAACTTCTGTATAAACTTGACACTTTACCTCAAGCCTTCTTTTAGAAGTTTGTTACCCACGAGCACATAGATTTGAAATCACGAATTTAAGAATCAGGAATAGAATAAATTATTTTAAAGAGAAATGTAGATTATGTACAAGCTGGAAAGTAGAAACATTCTAGGAATATTTATTGTGATTATCAGTCAATTTTATATTTTCATGATCTAGCTTTAAATTAGAGTGAAGCATAAAGCACATGCTGTAAAGGAGCAATTCCATTTATTCCACTAATAAGTTGCAACCTGTTTCCATTTTATGAGCAGGCACATAAATGTATTCAGTTAATGTGAATTACGTACACATGACTGAATGTTCCTGAATTGTTCCTCGTGGCTTTAGTTATGGCAGATCTGACATCCCAGAAGTAAGTTATTCATAAGTTTGTATGGCAGCAGAAAACCCCTGTGCCATGTTTGTCTATTTCTGCTTCAGAGTGTGAAGGAAAAGCAGTCTGAAACATCAGTTCTGGTGCTGCAAATGAGTCGCTCTTTGGTTTGCCCAAGGGGTGCTCAAGCAAGATGGGATCCTGTCTTCAGAGCCATGAATGCTGCTGAAAAACTCATCCTGATTGCTGGATTTACGTACACAGCTGACAGCTTCCCATAGAGGGATGAATGGAACTGGGGACATTTAGATAAGAGGGAAAGTTGGTCTGGGGAAAGAACATGATAAAGGAGCACTAGGGTGATTTGACAATAATGTAAAAAATGAAGCACAACCTGAACCAGTTTGTTTCTAGACACACTTAATACTATCATCTCTCTTTCTAAAATTCTGGCTCATTTAATTTGTAACTTGAGGGCTGAAAGGAGAATATTTAAGAAATTAATCTCTGAAATAAACATTCGACACAATTTATACAGAATTCCTGGTCTTCTGCAATGCCTTGGCAGACAACACCAGCCTAGTTTTGCTTTATGCTGCGTGTACCTTTATGCTGAGCAGCAGACTGACAAGAGATATCCACAGGTAACACAAACCACGTGTACACTGTTTAATAACACTGCCATCAAAAGAGCTACTGACCTAGATGGTATGCGGAAGTTACATCTGGTTGAATACAAGAATGACAGGAAATTACGTGGCCACGCCACCTCTTTCTGGGAGTAATATCCCCATCCCCTAGAAACTCCCTGGTGCAGAAGGGGATAGACAAGCCTCTCCTCAAAGCCCAGGCACACCTGGTACCAGTCAGCAATCAACTACTGCTTCCTTGAGAAAAACTGAAGGAGGGAATGGCTTCTGTCAAAGACATTTCGCTGGCTGTTAGTATCGCTGCAGCTTGATCTAAAGCAGTTACCTCTCCCTTTGTGTTTGTTTATTTCACACTCTGATGGGACGAGAGGTGCCCGCAGAGGTGGTTGAGTCACCGTCCCTGGAAGTATTCAGGGTTAGGCTGGATGACATGCTGAGTGGCATGATCTAGATGATCTAGATGTTAGATGCTAGGATTACTGGGTTTATTTGGATTTAGGTTGGACTGGATGATCTTTAAGGTCTTTTCCAACCTTATCATTACTGTGATACTGTGATACTGTGACGAAAGTGGAGTGTTTTCTGAGAGGTAAGAAACACCCACTCACTCTCAGACAATGGCGAATACAGATGTGAAACAAAAAATTCCCACTGCAGTCTTCCTTGCACTCACAAAACCCATGCACATGGGGAGTGTCCCACTTTTCTAGAACTGTTCTGCACAAGAGGTTTATTTGCTTAGGGCTTGCCCATGTAGTATCCAACAGCTTTTATTGCTGTTAAATAACAACACGGGATAAACTGCTGGAGATGCTATTGTAATCATTACCCTTCCTTTAAAACATGGGCCAAACTCATATATATAGGATACATACACAGATATATTTAAAGGTAAAAAAATAAGAAGAAAATAGCCTTGATCTCCCTTTGTCACAGGCAAAAACAGAAATATAAAAGAACAGTCCGGAATCTAAATTATGCAGAAGCTTATTTGTTTGACTGGTGTGTGGGTGTGACAAAAAGGACAACAGAAAAGCCACAGACAGGCAGAATTTTCAAAACACAATCCAGATGCAGGCTGTGCAAATGTGGGATATGGCACTTAGAAAATCCTAGACAGAGCTTTTGAGTCACAGTACCAGCTGAAAACAATCTCCTGTTGTTTGATCCTCCTATGCTCCAGGAAAAGGTACTTGGCACATGGTTTGAAATAAACAGGATTACATGACAGACATTTGTCTCCAACATCAAGTTCTGCTTCTTACTGGAAAAATCTTGTGAGACTGACTGCTTTGGCAAAGTCAAAAACACTTGCAGTACTTTTTTTTAAGTCTTCCCGTAGGGTCACTAACAATACGTGCAATTAGGTGCTCACTGGGTTTTAGCCAAAAATAATAGTTCAAAAACAACATTTCAACTTACAGTTCTACCAGGAAGCAGTAAAAACACCCATTCTGAAAGCAACCATGAAACGTTTAGTGTAGTGAACCCATTGCACTGAATGCCATTGCTAGGAATTGATCCATACTGATGACTCAGCACATACAGTCTCTTCCCTTAAAACCTGCTTTCTGGCACTGGAAACAACTGCACAGCTGTGAGATATGCTGACTCCAGTATCAAGTATCAAGAACTTTGAAGAGAAGATCTCAGTCCTAATCAGGCAGCTATGAACAACTAACCTATTTCTATGTCTCTCTCAAGCGCACGGTCTTTGAGAAACTTGGATGAAGGGCAGTTCCAGGTTACATTTTAAACAACAACGTGAGTTACTTCTGTGTAACAGGGTGAGTGTAACCAAGAGAAGCCCGAATGCATTGATCACACTACAAGGAAAGCACAAATGGGTTTAAGGTCATGGACTTTTCCTGAGCGGTCTCCTAACTAACAAACTAACTGATAGGGGTGTTTCGCTACATCGAGTATTTCTCCAACCAGCTAGCTGTTAATTTTAATAACCACAACATGCATATGAATGAAGTCTCAGCAATGTTTACGCCTGGGAGAAGACTTGGCTTTAAGCATTTTCAGACAAAATACATGACTAAGTCAGCAGCAGCAGCACTGCCAAACTTATCAGCTTATGAGGGCAAGAATAATATTGGCTGAATAGTGCTGAAAGTTCACCTAATTAATTTCCAACTAGGGCCATGGTCAGATAGATGCTCAGGTGAAAAGCACGAGCATCCTGGCTAAATCTACATTCACATGAAATCTCATCTGCACAGCAAGGAATAGCCAGGAGGAGTGGCAGTGCTCACACCACATGCACCTTCCCTGTTAGGCGGCCTGGATCCTCATTACACTTCCCAGTGGCTGAGCTGGACTGCGCTCCATGCAGCTGCAAACATGCCTTCCTTTTCATCAGCTTCATATTTCTATTTCACTGTGTTGACTCTATAGAAATGCAGCCAACGCTTCTGCCAGTTTTAATGGATTTCACCCCAAAATCAATAGAAAAATGCTCACGTATAGTAGCTGCTAATTTAGTTCCTAAACTATTATGCCAGACAGGAAGTTTCTTTGGCTCTCTTACTTTGAGGGAAACAGTGAGAAACACAGAAATAAAAAAAGAGCAAGATTTATCTCGGAGGTGGCGGCAGCTAAACGCTTCGGCTGATGCAGCTGCTGACATTTCCAGCCATTCAGTGCATTGCTCCCTAAGGAGAATAAAGCTGAAAGAAAGTACTTAGTGTGAAACTACTGGATGTCCATTAAAAACCATTCTAGTGGTGAAGATGAAGAGGCTCATTGGCAAAATACTCCTTGTACAGATTTAAAAACAACATTAAAAGCCATCCAAAAAGCAGGTAGTTAAATGGATTCTTTCACATCGAGAACCAGTGCTATGGGAGTCTAAAATGGATTCTAGGGAAAAAATTACACTTGATTCAAAGCACCAATAAAGAGATTTCCCAGTCCATGTCTACATAATGCAGAAGGAGACTGATTTTTTCATAAAGAATCCAAGAGATGCTCAAAACATGATTCGAAGAAGAGCTTTAGAAGCAGAATTCAAAGAATTTGTGGGGATGACAGATCGCTTTCTTACATTATCAGCAGTTATACAGGACAAAAACAAAAAAAGAGCTTTAATCTAATGAAGGGTGAGATTTAAAGGTTCTTTCTCTGCTCAAGCCATGTGGAAGTTCTGAGATCTAGAACAGCAGCATCATCTGTTGCAAATGAACATCCTAAGAAGTTAATGGAGCCATGATGATGTAAATCGATCCAGAATGAAGTTTTCTCAAAGTCTTTTGAAACTGACTAACCTAACATGTGAAACATGACAGGTAGCAGCTTTGCTGTCCACATCTATCTTACTCCAGTGAATAGAAATAGACCAGATGTCTCTCTGGGCATGACACTCCCTGGGAAGATCTAGTGGTAGTTCCTTGATCCTACACTTTTTTGCACAGAATACCTCATACAATAACCTTTCAGATTTCAGATCAAGGCCAATACAAGACTTCAAAGGCCCAGGGTCTGCACCAAGCAATGACAATTTCTTCAACAAGAATGTCAAACCCGTGAGCACATGTGCTTACTAGTCCCATTTCCAGTTGAGCTCTGGGAATGAGCAAAGACTGCATGAAATTGACATAGACAGCTGTTCCACGGAAGTTCTACTTTACTTTCAAAGAAGATATCTTGGTGCAGTCTATAATTTCTGTGCTCTCTGCTATCTAGATAATGCACACACAAGCAAGGCAGTGCATTTCCTGATTTAACCAGATTTTCCAAGGGCATGGGCTTACACGATGCTCGCTGACCTCCCTCTTCATTTGACTTCACCACATATGGTAAGGTTATGCGAACTCCAGTGTCAGATCTAACAGTTTCATTCCAGATTCTTCTCCTCTGTTCACTCCCTCCACAGCTGGACAGAAAGTCAAGACTTTTGCCTCATTATAAAAGCTGGAACGATAGATGTCTTTTACTGTGTTATATAAGCCTAAAGTGAAAAGCCAAAAGAAAGAGACATAAAAACTAAGTGGGAATCTTTGTCAAGTTCTGTGAATGCCATTTAAGAAAACCAAACAGAAAAGAGATGTACATGGAGAGGAAGGCTAAGGAAAACATTTCAATTCATTTTCAGCAAATCTGGTTTTCTACTTCTCTGTTGAAATAAAAGCACAAGTGGCAACAACTCCATGCCTACGCTTGTTATTGCCTACTCAAGAATCAAGTGCTCTTTCAGTCAAGCCTTGATTGTTGGAAAGAAAATAAACTGTCAACTGGTGAGGCTTGTTATCAAACTGGAAAGTGAGAAAGGGTAGCTTGCTGCTGCTAGTTTTGGGATTTCACGAAGATGCTTTTTAAAAGCACACCCTTGCTGCAATGCTTGAGGTAGTTTTCTTAGAGAAATAGTATGCAATGAGGTCTGAGTCAAAGAGCACCCCAGAGCTGGTTTCCTTACTGCTCTCACTCCTGTAATTGAGACAACACGGGTGGGCTGACAGAGAAAAAAGTGGGAATCCACAAGCTTCACTTCTTTTCTTAGCTCTGTCAGTGCCCTGTTTTTACACCATAGAAATGTAACTTAATCTTTCTAGTCTTTAGTTTTGCCATCTGTAAGACAGGGCTGATATCACCCTTTTGATGACACACTATAAGGTCTCAGATGATGTCTATTTAAACAAGCTAACTTACAACAAATTCATTTGGCATTTGATCAAACCTCATGTTCTCTGTCTGCTGCAAATAACATCTGAGCTATAACCCTGTTCTCTGGGCAGTAGTTGTTCTGCGTTTTCACAGCACTGATTTCTAGAGTAGGACAGAGGAAGAGGGAGTTTGGGTGTTTTTCCATATCTCGGTTTCTCACATATCACCATATCTGTGGCACTGTACAAACACTATGGATGTCCCTGATTCTTCTGATACTTTGCAGCTTTAAAGACTCGGTGAGGTTTCCCTATGTGTTTGGAAAAGATTGTCCAAGAAGTGTTTGCTTTGGCTTGGCAGCTTTCCAAGAGATTCAAACACTGAGTGTGGGTATTAAATATCTAGGCAAGACCTTCCACGCTTCCAGAGTGCTGGGGGGATGGCAGCACACACCCTAAAACAAAGCAAAAAATGCAGCATGATACACTTCAGCACACTTGTCCTGCCAAGTGGGCTTGTACAAGTGGCTGCCCCGTGTTCGCAGAATGAGAGCAAGGAGTGCAAGTACAGGCAGATGCTCATTAAGGGTAGCAAGTCTTAGTAATTGCTTGAGCCACCTTTCAAAAACTGAATGCCTTCAGTCACAGCAATTTCTTCTGTAACACACAACAGACATCAGGACCAGTACCCTCCTGTAGTGTCAGTTCACAGCACATGATTTCAGAGGAAATAAGTTGAAAATGAAATGGAGGGAAAGAGAGAAGAGGATGAAATGGTAACAATCTCAGAACTAAGACATATAGTCACACCCTTTGATGCCTGAATTGAAGCTGGTGAGGGAATTCAAGCAGGGCATGGTTTTGTTGGGAAGTCCCAATTTGTTGAACTCAGAGCATGTCATAGAACCATTAGGGATTGGTTATGGAAACATCTATTTCAAGAAACGTCTACTGGACACAAGCAGAGGCAATGGAAGGACTGCCCAGCTTCCTGCCAAGCTACATTTCCAAGTGCTGCAAAGACTTGTGTTTCCGTGGCCTTAGACACTGGGATTGCATGATTCTGCAAGCAGCGCCACATCTAGAGATGCCATAGCTTCTGGGCCCAAGACTAGAAATCTGGTGCTTGGGAGTTTCAGTTCAGTATGGGATTCACTCATGCCAAATAATGAAAAACTGCGACCTTGTTTCCTCAATAATTCTACTGGAACCGAAGTCAGGATTGCTAATTGTAATTTTGAAGGAAAACAAATGGTTATGGTGTTTTTAAGACATGGAAATCCCCCTCAACACAAATGTAAAATTGTTTTTGCTTTCAGTTGCCTGAAAACAGCCCGTTAGATGTTGTTAACGTAGTAAACACACTTGTATGACTGCTGGTTTGTGCCATCAGTTCTCCAAAATTATTCACACAAGAAATAAAAGTTTTAAAGGGTATTGACAGGACTCATTTACTTTGAAGCAGTGGGACTGCTACAGCCTTATGCACCAAACACACACAGGGAAGGGAGGAACATTCAGAGGAAACGCCACTGAAACTTTAAGCCAATGATCAGTTTCCATGTTGAACATTAAACAAAAACTTCTTGGCCTGCTAATGACTATATGAAAATCTTCTTGGGGTGAACCCTAGACAAGCTACACAATGCATACAGCACCCTACTGTGCCTACCACTGAGCTCTGGCTCTCTCAGCAGCACTTCACAGGAGAGTACAAATATTGCCAGTATGAGAAGGCAGAACCACAGGGATTGGAGCAGAAACTATTTTGACTGATGTGACGAGTACCTCCACAATGATAGTAGCAGTTCCATCATTTATCACCTCTTAGTTGCTTGTGGAATAGCCTTCAGTGAGACCTCCTAGTGTAGGGTGTCACTCACTCACACCAGGGTCTACATATTAATTAATAATTTTCCAAGGGTTCATACTACTACTAAAATGATACCTGCTAGATAAGTAAAGCTAATTGACTGGGGAAATACTGGAATATGATTTGATAGACCACATTAAAATACACATAATATGGACCAGTAGCCACATAAAGTAGACCACAATGAGCACACTGGGAACAAAGTAATATTTGTAGCACCAGATTTCGGCCAATAGCTTGGGTTTTATGCATGTGAGTAAATATTACTGTCACATCTAGAAGTTAGAATTCTCAGAGCTAGACTGCACTTGGTCTAGACCTAGTGCAGAGCTTTATTGCATGATTTGAGAGGAAAACCACCTGGTGGATTGCACCAAAGATTCATTTAGCCTGGTATCCTGTCACCGATAACAGCCAAAACAGATGCTAAAAGAAAGGGTTCAAACACAGAACAAGTACAGGGTACGTCCTGCAGAAACTTCCTGAGCTGGTGTCTAGCCCCGTGTAAGTGTCTTTAATGGTTCTATTTGAGCATTTTTCTATGGGTTTATCTAATCCCTTTAAGAAAAGATTTGAATTTTGGCTTCTCCAACATCCTGTAGCAATAGCTTCCATGATTTAATTATGTGTTGCCTGATAATTTCACTTTTTTTGTCAAGTGAGACATAATAAATAATCAGTATCTTTTAAATTCACATCACTCCTGACTTTATGGAGCTCCAGTATGTCTTGCTTCGCCTTTATCAGTCACCTTTTCTCAAAACCAGAGAGACAAAGGTTACTGCGTCCTCCCTTGCACAGAAGCCATCACATCCCTTTGATCATTTTGCTTTCTTTTGTATCTCCACAACTCCCATCATGTTCTTGAGAGGGGACAGCTGGAATTACACAAAATAGTAAAAAAAAACTTGCAATATTTATTTTATTCTAAATGTCTGTCTGTCTCTTCTTTCTGTGCCTTGTCCTCAGCACTGCTCTGTACTTTCTATCATTCCTTCACCCATGTTCTGTCAGCAGCGCATCTTCACATTTTTCTCATTCTCCCCAAATTCTTCTAACCTCAAACACTAGTCAGCAAGTTCTAGTACCCCAACCTCTGCAAAACTGTGGGATTTAGAGTACCTCTCCCCATATCCAAGCTTTGTGTTCTTCCCAAACTTACACACTGCATAACATCTTTTGCCACTTTCCTTTATCCTGCCCCTCCTTGCCTTAAGCTTAACAGCTGAAGCCAGATTTTTAGCTTCAGAAAGATCCTGTGCATGATTCACACATTTTAAGAAAAGTTTTTATATATCAAAATGCCACAAGGCATTTTGCCTAAAGAAGCTAAGTCAGACATACTTGCATAGGTGCAGTCCTAAACATAACTGCATACATTAGGCATGCAAATGCTGAGCCCAGTCAAAGGTACGACTGCATGGACAGAGCAAAGTTACCTTCAGGACAGGTTCAGATTATGCAGGGGTCAACTTACCCTTTGGAGATGCTTATAACTGATTGACTATATTGAGATTCTAGGACACATATGATCCTAAATTTAACTTTTCAGTTAAGCAAGATGACTCTGGGATTTTGCATTTCTAGGACAAAACAACTTGGGGCTCTATAAGAACAGAACAGCAATTAGGAATCCAAGCCAGAGTTCCTCCACTCTCCATCCCAATACTGCTAAACCACCCAAGCAATACCTACAGTATTGAAGGTGCTTTTTCCTAGGTAGATTGTGCACAGCTCAAGTCAGGCCATACAAAAATTGTAGTGGGCTGCACCAAAGCAAAGTTCCCAGGTTATTGGTTTCTGTTGAGAATAATTCCCAATTGGGGCAATTCACTGAAGCTTCAGCTGTTAGGTTTCCTGCTTTCTCCTATAAAGTTTTACAAAATGGACATTTCAAAATGGTCTAGTACTACCCAAAATGCTTCTTCTCAGCAAGTACTTCTTTTTCAGCAACACAGAGTTGGAGTGCCAGGAGTAACCAGCAAAGCCACGATACCTGCAGTCTCTCTACTCTCCTTTTGCTCAATGTCGTGCAGTCCTTACATTTGAATTTCATTCCTTTCCTCAGTCTTCTACTGTTGCTTTGTTGCAATTGCCTAGCTGTTAGTTGAAAATTCCTTGAACCAGTCTCATGCTTTGGATTGACGCAATAAAACCAAACTTCAAGACTCTCCCTCACACAGCAATGGTACACAGACCAGTTGGCTCTGCGTAGTTCTTTCATTTTTACTTCTGTTTCACTTTTTCATCATGACTGTAAACCAAAATAAGCCAAGAGGATTTAAACCACAAACAGCAATGTACACATAGGACTTCAGATGAAGTTTTCAAAAAGCAAAAGCACTCAGTTTCTACTTTCGCCCACACAGCTGTAACCCCATGATAGAGAATGCATTTGCTTGCAGAACTTTATCTATGGATCAAAAAATAAGAGTGAAGGTCCATAAGAAAATCAAGACAAGCTGTTTATGCCTCCCCTGTAAACAAGGGATGACAGTTAAAGGACGTAAAAAAGCATCAGCTGGTCCAAGCAGGAGTCAAGCTGCTTAGCACTGCAACATCCAGAAGCACAACAGCAGTCAACAGAACTTAAAATCAAAGACACTAATTCCAATTGCATTGATGCAAAATGCCCCCAGGCAAATGCTACATGAGAATGTTTGCTTTTTCTGTATTTTGGGTAAAGATGGACAATTAATTCTTTTCCCTAGCTACTCCAGGACTGCCCTTTATCCATTTACTACTTTTTAAATTGCAGGTCTTGCCATTACCCTTCTCTACACTTGATTTACTCAAAGATAACTATTATATAACCCAACACTGAATTGAGAAAAAAACCCCTTTATTCCTTTCCCAAATAGATTTAGTTTGGTTTTTTATTGAACTACTGCATTTTGCCAAAGGAAATATTTACTCAAAGGATGTATAGAAAACAACAGAATTATTCAGTTTATGCAATGCAAGCTCACCCTCTGCACTTCCTCCAGTGCTCCTTCAACTGTTCTGATTGCTGTGACAACAAATGGGGGTTTTGGTGACAGGTACAAATGTTCACCAGACATGAATTCAAACACATCACATCATATTGCATATTAAAGAGCAAGGAAGGCAACACTGCGGGAAAGCACCACCCGAAACTATTATATATTTATTAACATTGCTGTGTCATCAGACATGAAAGAAGTTTTTCACTCAAATGAAAATACATTATGTGCTTTGCTAACTAAACCACCACCACAGTGGCATTTACTTTAAAATAACAAATATGATCAGAAGAGAGGCATGAAAGTGTGACTCCAGAATTGCTCTGTGTTAGTCAGCACAGTGAACATAGACTCCAAATGCCAGCGAAACAAAACACTACAGACTTACAGTAAAGGCCAGCTACAGGATGGTTCTGAATAGGATAGGCAGCATGTTGTTGTAGAGCTTGTATGATGTAATCAAGCCCGTGATTTCTACAATCAAGTCAGAAGTGCCTGGATATGGTGGACAGGTAGCCCTGTGCCGTGTAATTGGAGATGCAGACAATGAGAAAAACCATTTGTGGATACTGAGGAGATGTAGGACCTCCATAATTTAGAGTAGAGAAGCCAAGATAATGTCTAGACAAAAGTATTGTCTGCAGGGGCTCTTCTTTTAACAGTAGAAAAGCAATCATTTCACACGATAATTGTCACCACATATTTTTCCCAAGTAGAATCTGTATATGACCTCTCCTCTTGAAGTCTTGCCTTCATGCCGAACAAGAGAGCACTGGGACCACAAAGCAAAATAGCAAAGCCTTACCCTTTTTTGTGAAGGGCTGATTCCCTCTCCCTCCCTGCTACCTTTCCTCCCTCTTTTTAGTAAATAAATAATAATAGATGCATAATCCACTTAATTCCAGTTTAGATGATTCAAAGACTTAGCAGAGCTATCCTAAATTGCAAAGCATGTTATGATGCTTTCTTCCTGCCCTCTACCATGACTGATAGCCTCTCTGTTTTAAGATACTCTTTTTCACCCAGTCTCTCAAAGTCAAAAGAAGTCCCTTTCTCCTTGCTATTCCCTGAGTCCCCTGATCACATTACATCAACCTCTCAGGAAGATGATTTTCCTTTTCCTCAACTTTTCTTGACAGGTTGGCAAAATTTGATCTGCTTGGCTTTTGACAAACAAAACATATTCTTCCTGTTTGAAACTTTAGTAAAAGTCGTTTATTTGAAGGAATAGGGCCAGAGACGGTACTTTGTGAAATGGATGCTCACATGGTTGTGGTATAAACAGTTCCTTCATGTATTTGTGGACTTCCCCCAGTCACAGTGTTGGACATGGCTTGACAGGTCTCTGCTCAGCATTGTGTAAGTCTCACTCTTCCCAAAACAAGCCCAGCAAACTCGTTTGTCTATATGCTGAGCCCCCTCTGAGAGAAAAATCCAAGCCTGGGTTGAAAACACAAACTCTGATGTGCAGTCTGATGTGCTGCTGTCGCAAACTCTGTCCCCCTCTCAAGACCACACATCACTAGACAAAAGCTGGATTCTTGACTAAAAGCAGAAATAACCTTTTCAACTCCTTTCCCCATCTTCCCCATTTATATTGACTCAACTATCTAAGTTTAGATTTGAAAAACCTTATTAAAAAATACCTAATGAAAGTGGTGAGTTCTTACACTATCTGCTCATTTAACCTCTTTTTGTTAAGAGGCTCCTTCAAAAAGGCTACATCTAAATTCCAGCAAGTATGAAATTCTACACTAGAATATGTGGAAGGAGAGCACAAGACACTGTCTGTACAATAAAGACTTATAATTGGGAAGGCAAATGTGTCCATTTACCAAACAGACTAAGCTTGCAAGATGAAAGGGCCTTACCAAAATAATTGAGACTGTAAGCAGCATGATGGAGTATGGAGCAGAGCTTTGGACGCACACACTTCGCAGTGATTACAGCCATGGACTTGTGCCCATCACAATAACTGAAGTCAGATGAGGGATGCATGTAGACAGGCCTGCTCATACAGTCTGGCTCTTGAACACTGCACCAGATATTCATTCTGATCTCAGCGGGAAAGCATGTGTTTGCAGAGCTGGCTTGGGCTGCACAAAGTTAAACTCTTTATTAAATTTTCTCGTTGGCAGTAGTCAGCAACAACTTTCAAGCATGCTAAAAAAGTTTATTTTTGAAATCCAGATTTATACAGCCAAGCGCTGCACATGTTTTCTGAATCAATGTTTCCCCCCCTCCTTCCCTGTGGAGTTCAGGGCTGCAGTTTTTCCAGAACTGTTTAAGATTAAGACTCTAGCCCCCCTTTCAGAAATTCCAGTTTTTAGCTGGCTCTGATTCCTGCAGTGTAACCATTTACTACTACTGGCACAGCTCTTAATCTAAGTTTTTTGGTTTAGATCAGTTCACGGTCAAGTGATACTTCTAATTCTGGATGAAGAGGTTTTGCCTCAGAAAGGAAAGGTACAAGCAAAGACTTGAGGCTAAAGCTACATAAGTGCAGGCTGCTGTGGATAATTATATCTACCAAAACACTAACTGCTTCACATCCCAACTCGTTTTGCATAAAGAGACTCTATGTCATTATACGAGAGCATTGGCATGACAGGTATCGAAGCTGCAATGCTTGGCCCGCGGCCTCCTTAAGGTTGCTGTGCTGAGTGCAGGAGCACCTTTGGACCAGCAGCAAGGCGGCTCTGCATGTGCTTTGGCTCTCTGACACGGGCTTCTATATCATTTCAGTATCAATGCAATATAGCTAAGAGAAAATCTGGCTGGCAATACACCACCACAGCTATTTGCTTTATCAGCATTATGCTTCAGAAAGTTTCCACTCCGTGCAACAGAAAGCACTGATACCCCCCAAGTGAGCAGCCAGAGTGAGAGGAGGCTGTGGTTCTGCTCCTTTGCTCAACCTCCCTGAGAACTAGCTCAGCAAATAAAGCCTTGCTGGTTGCAGCCCACAAGGCACAGGAACTATTCACAGTTTTGCTCTTTATGTCAAATTTAAATAAATTTATTTCAGAATTTTTAAAGCCATGTAATTTAAAATTTAATCTTATTTGGGAATAGCCAAAACTTCTACAGATTTTTTCCTCACCTTGAAAGCAGCTCCTTTTCCACTACCTCAAAACCAAAATTTTTTTAGGTAACAAAACACAAAACAAAAACCAATCATTAAATATCAAATTTACTATAAAAATAATATATCCCAAAAGTAGTTACCTTATGAACTGGATGAGCTACTAAAAGCACAGGCTAACTCTGATAACATACACAGCCCACAGAATGCATAACTTTGCAAGGTAGGGTGGTGATAGAAATTTTAGAAGCTCAAGTTTAACTGGTTATTGACTACCTGTAACACCACACATTTATAAAGCCAAGTCCCATTGCAAAAGTGATGGTAGACACATACAAGTTAACAGGAAAATATTTGGAAACAGCGTAATTTAATTAATTGCACTGCCATGCAATTTTTAAACAAGCTGAATTAAAAATAAACCTCAGAAAGCTTGCTAGCACATATAAACACAAAGTGACCTCTCCACCACCCCCTGCACATGTTCTTGCAAATAGAAAATGACATGACAATGAAACAACCCTCGAACCTATCTGCTAAACCCACAAGGGGAATTCAGATCATCATTTCTATCTATAAATGCCACTAAAGAAGTAGTTCCAAATACAGAACATTTAATGTCAGTTTTAAAATCCACTCCATAATTTACACGCTACACTGCTCAATTACATTTTGCAAACAAAACCATTTTCAGCTGGAATCCTCTGCATCACACTGACTTTTTTTTGTTGGTTGGAGCACTCAGACATCCTTACGACAGGAAAAGGAAAGACCGTTGCGTGGAGCAGAGTGAAGCACCTATAAGCAAGCAGCAAATTTAGTTTCCACACTATAATTTTGTCAGACAAAAGTGTTACCTCAAAGCACACAGCTTATGTGTGCAGTCTGATCAATCATGGAAAGACAAAATAGACTGACAAAATTTTCAAGAAATCACTTTTCATAGCTGTGCCCTACTGGGTTACACAACCGAGTGGCACAGTGTGAAGAGCTATAAACTTTACAGCCTTTTAGGTTGAATGCTTTCTGACAGGCACGACAGCAGCAACACCAATATACCAGAGAACAGAGGGATTTATCCCTGTTGCTTCTACAATGCTAACGTCTCTCTCTGGAACAGTAAATCTCCTCTGTCTCTCCCCTCTTTTCCATCACAAGGCGTGTGATTAGATTAGCATTATGTGCAATCATGTACCTGACAACTTGAAGCTCACATTCACTGCGCTTCGTGCCCCTTAGGGCAAGTTTATGGCTAACCTATGTAAGACAATGCTCTTCTCTTCCGTGAAGATTACTTTATGCAATACACAGACTTTACTGATGCACTGAGAAACAACTGAAGAGCAAGTGAGACCCTGGAGAGGATACTTCATCACTCTACCCAGCACCATGGAAAGAACAATTTACTGGTTTCTTGAACAGTGCCAATACATTTCCTGCTCAGAATGAAACAGACCAAAGGTCCATCTCCTTACTTTCTACCAGGATATCCTTTACTTTGCATAAAGATGACAAGCACAAAGGCCTAGTATAAATTATCATGCATATTAGTTCACGGCTGAAATTTGTTTATGGAAAACCATAGTGATTCCACAACATAAATTGGAAGAAAAAAAAACTACAACTTTGGAAAATTCCACATTTCAACTGCACAGAGTTTATCATTCTTGATTGAAAAAAATAATAATCACAAAACAATTCCAGAGGAATTCTTCCAATAAGTCAACATTTAAAACTAAAGCACAATTATTTCTCTACTGAATCAAGTATAATTGTAGCAATAATTATGAGAAAGTAATAGGTTTTGCATCATAAAACTCTCATGTTGCCACAACAGAGTGCTACTCCCACTGGATTTCCATTGCACTTCTGCAGACTCACACGTGTAGATATAGAAAACAGAAGATATTCTGGGATGGACAGTACAGTTTTTCTGTTAAGGAAACTGTGACTGTTAATAATACTGCAGGGTTTCAATGTAGAGAGGCTTCTATAGCACAAAAGGACACAGTTAATGTTGCTGTGCTCTGAGAATCAATTTTATGGGGAAAAAAGGTGGCAGAATGGAGTTGTTCAAAACACTTTCATGAAAACAGAGGGGTTTGTGCTAAGTACAGGGACTAATATGTAGACTTTGCCTAAATATGCCAGTGCCAATGACAGTGGAATCTGTCTCATGAAATACCTTTTGCTTATGAGGGAATATAAAGGGTTCCACCTAATATTTCTTTTATAACTACAGTTGATTTCAGGGTATTTCCAGATTGTTAATTCATGAAAAACTATTCATTATGAGAACTACAATAAAATTCAGCCTATCCTTCTGTACCTTTACTGCTTCCTAAATAAAGGATGTACAAAACATATTCGAAGAATGAACATGATGAAACTGATGCATGGGGTGTGATCCCCTGCTACACTACAAACATTTCAGTGTTTCATGTGCAAAACATTATTCCGATGGAGGGAGGAGGACCTGGAAAGCTTATACATCTATAGGATGGTCCTTCTGTGACACAGAGGTATTACCTCACTGGGAGTGATATTGGGCTCCTTGCCAACTTCTTCTGTGACTAGATGTCCTGGTATCCTCACTGCCACTGGGTCCTTAGTGTCTGTGCTCCAAGACCAGTATCTTGAATAAATCCAGATCCCTCTTGGCTCAGGCCCTCAGAAGAGGACTGAATCTGCAGAGACATTCAGACTTCATAAAAACAAAGATCTAGTAGCAGTCCAGTGTAGCTATGTATTTCTCGGTGAAAATTAGGTAAATGGTGTTACAGAGATTTATGTCCTCACCAAGGACAGCCAGCACCTTCAAATCAGCAGGAGTAATAATCTAGCAAATAATGCACTGGATGCACACAACTGGCAAGGAGAACAGAGTAAATAAATCTTCCAAAGATTCCCACACCATTTTTGCTGTGTGGGAGATGACTATGGATTAACTTTGAGGAATATCCTTACAACACATTCATCTTTTGTTGCCTCACATCATACATGAAAACCAGGAATGTTGTAATTGCAATATCTTGAGATGATCTGTCTGCACGTACCTTGCATTTCCAGAAGCTGCCAGCAGTGCCCACAGGCAGCTCTGTTCATACTGAGTCAGTTTTCCCATGTAGTACATCTCCTCCGTACTAATAATTTCTCAGAATTTAGGGAGAAGAGCACACAGCATACCCGATGCAGACAGATTGCAATTAAGCCAGTGGGTGCAGAGAAGGGCAACAAGCAATTAATGAGACAACGTACCCAGGCACTACATTCCATATTTTCCCCAGAAAGAAGAAAGGAGAGAGGTTAAAAAGCAAACACATATAAACCATTACTCAAATACACATTATGTCTGCCCATTTATCCTACTATGAGTAACTGTTCAAGGAGATATAAATACAGTAATATTTAGGCACATTTTCTTCCCTGGCGCAGGTGGCTGCTGGAAAGTACTCAAGTAATGAAATGTTCCAAGTTCTGCTGCCATTCTGTGATTTAGTTCTTTAATTTTTCCCTCGCCCTTAATAAATCCTTTACCGACAACAAAAAAATCCAACAATTTTGAACTAGTCCATATCTACAGAATGAATTCTAGAGTTGGCTTACAGTAAAAGCTTCCAATTGTCCCTGTGAAATAAGGTGAATTCCTCTTGTCACCTTTGAAATACAGTAGAAACATTTATTCTCTGAAAACTTGCAGCTCCCTACTCTGAAGACAGGAAGATAGTTCTTGGCAACTCTTGGTTTTGTTGGTTATACATGAGCAGATCCCACAAAAACTCAAGAGACTCCAGATCGTGGCAATCTATCTGCTTCTTAGAGAGCAACTTAACTGGTGAGGGCAAGCAGGGGTAAAAGACAGATCACAGCAGCAAGACATATCAGCAAAGGGGTGGTTGATCAGAGGCACATGTCATGAGTGACACACTGAACCATCAACCTGTGAACAAATAAATTACTATGACCTAAACATTTCAGGGCCAGAGGCAAGATGATACCATTCTAAAAGCTCACAGTAGGGATACATGGACTTCACATCCAGTTACAGAACCACTGCTTGGAAAACGAGCTGTAAAGTTCCTTCAGATACTTCAAGTTTCTTCTGAGTGAGGAAAGGCTTACTGATGGTGTTGCTATCAAAGACCAACTTTAATGCTCAAAGTAGGTGGCGATGAGCAGGCTACAAAATCTGAAAAGGGATTAGCTGGGCCAGGCTTTTGTGGCTAATAAAAAAACTTGTTTTTGGCACGGAACAAAAGGAAGAGAATCTGAAGACCAGTGGATTCAGGAATGTAACAAGAAATGACATTTCCAGTAGGAAGAGAGAGATGGGACTTCTCTTTAAAAGTAATGTACACAGAAAGAAGTATTACAGAATTACTTCTTGAAGGAGCACTTGAGAGCGCAGACTGTAGTTTGCTTCTAAATAGTTCTGTCCCATTGGTCCACTGGGACTTCCAGACACTGGTAAGTGAAACTGGTCTGACTACTCTGGCATGTTGGCATGCAGTAATTTAAAACAGAGACACTTCCTAACTTGTGTAAAATTGAAACATTTGTTTGAGAATAATTAGTGCCTTCGCCCAACAATGCTTGGCAGACTTTTCTAATTAGTTGAGAAAAATGATTGAGGCAGGCAGGCAAGCAAGTAGACTCTGTCAGGCATTCTGTGAAAATAATTTGGACCACACACTTGGCTGCGGAGCCAGCTAACGTATGTCATTCTTTGCTATCTTAACAGGTAGGATTAAAAAAACTCAACGAGAACAAGAAACGACCATCTGGCACATGAGAACTGAATTGAAAGGATGTTTCACAACTCCTAGTGCAGCTCTGTGTGAGCCACAATGATCAAGTCATACTACGTTAGGCCTCAGTAAATTACTTACTTTCTCTTGTATTTCCTATTGTACAGTCAGAACCAGAGCTCAAAATACTCGTTGTGAGTCACAGGCTGTGTAGGTCCCAGAACAATATTTGCAGAGTATTCATGCTGGGATAGCCAACTGTGCTCTCCTTCTCCAGGGATGTTTTAACGTGCAGAGCATGTTCAAGGCAAACAGGAATCAGGACAATATCACATCACCACATGCCTCACTAGGCTGTACAACTTCCAGACTTGTTTCCTGTCTGAAGTTCTTCCAGATATCGTCGTACTAGCAAAGAAGATGGAATTCTAGGTGCCATGTAACTGAACTAGACCCAGACAGAATTCACAGAATTAATTTAGTAAGTAACACCATGCCTCTGCATTTGCTGGTTTCATACATCAATGCAACTACATTAGGCACATGGTACAGCTAACAGCTTTTTGACATCCAGGCGTATCAAGAACTTCTCATTTCTGTATTTGACTTTATTTCAGTTTAGGGAGCAATCAAGAGAAAGCAAATTTCAGGTTTTAACATGAATCTATAAACCAAATCAGCTGGTCAGGCCATTAGATGTAATTGGATATGTTACAGTTTATAAACTGAAATTTATGAAATAATTGCATTTGCCAGCAGCATTTACATATTTCCCATGTCTGCAGCCTTTAAGTGGTAGTCATTTAGCCTATTATGCTTAGATAACCACCTGGAACTCCTTCCTGGGAAAGTTCCCAAGTCTAGACACTAAAATTCACATATGTTTCCAATTACAAGAGACTATTACTATAAGGTCAACATAAATCTCCTGCATCAACAATCAGTTGCCAGTTATATCACATTCCACAATAAGCCCTCTTACTATAATTTATGGAATGCTTGGCTTAGGAAAATCAATAAAATTAAAAGAAAAGGAAAGGTAAAAATATAAGCCCTTGACATCAGTCTGAATATTTGAACCCAAATATTGGTTTAGTGAGGCAAAATAGCTGCAATGAACCCAATCAACAGAACTATAAATTGTACAGTATAAAAACCCTCATGATAACAACAGTGATGGCTGTGTCACCCACAGTATTCACCACGCTCATTCCTGCACCCTGTGCACAGCAATCTGTAAGAAAGACACCACTAAATGTTTTCTTCTCTTGCTGTGCTACACGTCCACTGCACAAGAGGCCAGAACTGCAGTAAAGCTTATTGAAAAACGCAACAAACCCAGTGGGATGTGTTCCACTTTCCGTCAATCTCTTCTAGAGGTTTGTGCTGTGTAATTGTAAACAGCCCCTGTCTGAAAATCAGCTGGATTGTAGGAAGTTCTAGAAAACAAAGGTGACTCAAAGTGGGGTTAGTGGGAAATAACCTTTACCAAAACCAAACTGCACACAGGAAGAAAAAAACCCAAACCACACTTTGTACATCCAGATACATCACAGCTGAAAACTCTAGTGAAAACACTGAAAACTCATCTGAACTAGGACAGTGTTTTCTCTTTGCATTTCCCACTGAGTGGACTGATTGCATTTCTACAACCAAGCATTAGCTTAATGTGTATAGATGTCACTACAGTAATTTAAGAACAATAAAATGCTCTACCGTAAACTGTTAAATGTTTAAGCAGAAACACTGTAATTTGCAGTTTTAAATTGTGATTTTCTTTTTCCCTGAAAATGACCATTTCCCCCAGTTTTCTAGGGGAAATCCAGAAATAAAAGGATTAATATCTTTGTGCCCAGGAATCACAGAATGGTTCAGGTAGAAAGGCACCTCAAACAACATCTAGTTCCAACCTCCTTGCCACGGGTAAGGACACCTCTCACTGGACCAGGTTGTCCAGAGCCCCATCTAACCCAGCCTGGAACACCTCCAGGGAGGAAGCATCCATAGTCTCCCCGTGCAACCTGTTCCAGTGCCTCAGCATATTCATAGTGAGGAAGTTCTTCCTTAGATCTAACCTAAATCTACCTTCTTTTTGCTTGATACTGTTCACCCTTGTCCTAGAGGCCATCATAAATTGTCCCTCTCCATCTCTTCTGTAACCTATCTTCAGATACTAGAAGACTGCTATGCAGTCCCTCTGGAGCCTTCTCTTCTCCAGATAAAGCATCCAGGCTGAACAGCCCCAGTTCCCTCAACCTGTCTTCCCAGGAGAGGTGCTCCAGTCCTCTAATGATCCTTGGGGCTTTTTTAGTCTGGAGAAGAGAAGACTTAGGGGAGAATTGATCAATGTTTATAAGTACCTGAAGGCTGGCCAGGAGGGGGGGGACAGGCTCTTTTCACTTGCTCCCTGTGATAGGACAAGGAGCAATGGGTGTAAGTTGCAGCAGAGGAGGTTCCACCTCAACACAAGGGGGAACTTCTTTGCTGTGAGGGTCACGGAGCCCTGGAACAGACTCCCCAGGGAGGTCGTGGAGTCTCCTTCTCTGGGGACTTTCAAGGCCCGCCTGGATGCGTTCCTCTGTGATCTGTGTTAGATAGTTTTGTCCTGCTCCGGCAAGGGGGTTGGACTTGATGATCTCTTGGGTCCCTTCCAACCCCTAACATCCTATGATCCTATGAACACTTTAATTTCTGATATTTAGAAACCTGTAGAACAAGAATACAATTCTTCTCTTGAAGCTCTCCTGGTGCCAGGGATATGTACATTTCAACACATACTGAGCTCAGTAATTTGTGGTCTATCTCACCGTTTCCCCATAAAGAACAGCAGTTTAGAATCCCAGAGATACTGATGACAGTGTTTAGATTCTTAACTGAAAGTAAAACTTGACAAAGGCTAAACACTTGAACAGTCATTGGAAGTCTAAACGAGATATTCCTGTATGTTCCTCTAGACCTCTGCTGCTGTATCCCTTGAGCAGTCACTGTTGACATTACTTGCTTGTAGACAAATTGGAAAAGAGAGCAAAACTTTAAAAAGCTGTCTCATTAAATCTAGATGCAGAAGTCAGCAGTTCATTCCAGAATGTTCAGTAAAAACACCCTAGAAAAGCATAGGTGCAAATGAATCCTGTCAAACAAATTAGAGCTTTCCTCCAAACAAAGGACAATTTTTAAAGCCACTGTTTTTCAGTACTATTGTTGGACTAAACTAGATATAATTTAAAAAACAATTATCAGAATGATCATTTTGTGGGTAGCCCATTAATTTGTCTCTCTTCTCCTTTCTTAATTACATACCTTATAACACCAAATTATGCTGCTGTTTACCTTTAAGCAATTCCTGAAAATAACATTGTGTGAGACAGAGGTACTTTGAGGTGGTTTTAATGACATCTTCAAAGAGTAAAGTTTTGGCTCGGTACTGAAAGAAGGAAATTCATGCTTAGCTTGAAAAACAATAAATTTGTATTTAGATTAATCATTCAAAATCAAAAAACCCTGTATTTTTATATTCTTAAGTACTTTAAATGTCTGATAGTTTCGTGTTAGCTACCTCACTTCTGCAAAGAACAGAAAACTTTATATACTTTGAGTCACTCCTATTAGCTTTTTCAGGTTTGAGTTCTAGAGGAAATCCCCTGAACTTCAGAACAAAACCCAGTTTTCTGACAAGCAGCCTCGTACTTCAGAATGATTATTTAATAGGTATGTACTTACACAAAATTCCTAGCAGTTAAATCCCATTCACTTCCAGTTATATACAAGCTTCCCACCTACAGTAACTAGTTAAAAAGAATGGAGATATCACAAGATAAGGTCAGTACCTGACTGGATTTTCAAAAGTATGTAACAGTTTAGGACCTGGTGCAGATACATTTCAATGGAAGGTAGACACTTCACTTGGTCAGACCCTTCTGAAAATCCTAGAAGATGCCTGTCTGCACCTAAAGTTTTCATCCTGATGCTTCTTACCCATCTCTGGAGATGTTCAAGACCCGACTGGACGGGTTCCTGTGTGACTTGGTTTAGGTGATCCTGCTGTTGCAGGCGGATTGGACTAGATGATCTTCCAATCTATAATGATTCTATGACTCTATGAAAAAAAGCTTCTTCAAATATATAGCAAGTAAAAGTAAAAATAGAAGCAGCGTAGGCCCCCTGCAGAATGAGGTGGGTACCCTGGAGATGGAGGATGCAGAGAAGGCGGAGATACTTAACGCTTTCTTTGCCTCTGTCTATACTTCTAGGGGTTGTCTTGACATTAGACCCCAGACTACAGAGGAGGTTGAGGCAACAGGTGAGCCTGCCTTGGTTGATGAAGACTGGGTTAGGGATAAGTTGATTGAACTGGATGTGCACAAATCCATGGGCCCAGATGGGATGCACCCGCGTGTGCTGAGGGAGATGGCGGAAGTCATTGCTAGGCCGCTCTCCATCATCTTTGCTAGGTCCTGGGAAACGGGAGAGGTGCCTAGGGACTGGAAGATAGCAAATGTTACCTCAATCTTTAAAAAGGGAAAGAAGGAAGACCCAGGTAACTATAGACCGGTCAGCCTCACCTCCATCCTAGGAAAGGTGATGGAACAATTTGTACTAGAGGCTGTTTCC
>VXBP01002239.1:3501-24444 GCA_013400115.1 Rhinopomastus cyanomelas | reverse complement strand
TTGTGTCCAGTTCTGGGCTCCTCAGTTCAAGAGGGATGTGGAGCTTCTGGAGAGAGTTCAGCGTAGGGCAACAAAGATGATAAGAGAGGTGGAGCACTTCCCTTATGAGGAGAGGTTGAGGGAGCTGGGTCTCTTTAGCTTGGAGAAGAGGAGACTGAGGGGTGACCTCATTAATGTCTACAAATATTTGAGGAGTGGGTGTCAGGGGGATGGCACTGGGCTGTTCTCGGTGTCATGTAGTGATAGGACGAGGGGCAATGGTTGTAAGCTGGAACATAGGAGGTTCCACATCAACCTGAGAAGGAACTTCTTCACGGTGAGGGTGACGGAGCACTGGAACAGGCTGCCCAGGGGGGTTGTGGAGTCTCCCTCACTGGAGATATTCAAGACCCAACTGGATAGATTCCTGTGTGACTTGGTTTAGGTGAACCTGCTGTTGCAGGCGGATTGGACTAGATGATCTTTCGAGGTCCCTTCCAATCCTTTATGATTCTATGATTCTATGTGTGTTTAACTTTACCCTCATTACTCTCAAGAGTGAAGCCCACAATCTTATTGGAAAACCAATACAACAAAAAAGAACTAAAACGCTGCAAAAACAAAGAATAGAAATATTTTTACCTTCTTGACCTTCAGAGCAGCGAGGGCAAAAGGTAACTTTGGCAGCATATCGAGTGCTTTTTAAACAAACATTGAAGGAGGATAGTGTAAGTAATGGACAACAGCTAAAGCAGGACATGGAAATGTAATAGTGGAGGATAGTTCTCTTACCCACATGTTTCATGCCACTAAAAGCTCTTCCAGAATGTTGAGTGACAACAGTAATACTTTATCCTTTGCTTAAGGCCACAGGTATGAAAAGCCACAACATGTACTCAAATATAATCTCTCAAGACTTTAGAAGGATGGAGGGCCCCAAAAAGCTGAAGGATCACATAAGGGTAGAACTCTTCAGCCAGCTGTTTCACTTTAAGTTTTCATAAACACTTAGACTCTTCAAACTGCTGTCTGCTATCTCAAGTTTAAGATCACAGGGCCACTCATCTTATCCCACTGTCTTCTCTCTTCTCAATTCCTCTGTCTTCCCTATCTTATGGCATCTTATGACTTCAACTAAACCAAGGCTCCCACACAATTTCTCTTCTTTCCTCTGTATTTATCCATCAGGAGCCGTGGTGATGCCAAAATAAAAGCCATCTCCATTCCCCATGAATACACACAATAGGAAATGTGGGAGATCGGGATTTGCGCAGTTTGTCAGATGAGGACACATAGGTAGTTGGGATAAGGAGAAACACGGGAGAAACCAATCCTCTCATTTAAGGTGTTACTTTGCTCACTGCATCTCTAGAAGGTGAAACAAAACTACAGAAAAAGAGCAGGCAGAGAAGCAGCTGAGCAAATTCAGACGACCTCCTCTCCTTCCCTTTGTGAGGCAGTTATCAGTCAATATCTCTTCCAAACTGACACCTTGAGACAAGTTTTGATACTATTGAACCAATTCTTATTTGGAAGACACAAAAGCATGTATTTTGTGTCAGCTATACGCTACCAAAACCAGCACAAAACCCAAAGACAGACTGTCATATTTTAAAACTGAAGGCACATCCTTTACCCACTCAACAATAGCATAAGACAGCAGTAACCTAGATTCATACAATGTATTGGGTTAGAATAGACCTCCAAAGATCATCTAGTCCAATTACCCTACAACAAACAGGGACATATCTAACTAGAACAGGTTGCTCAGAGCCCCATCAAGCCTGACCTTGAACATCTGCAGGGATGGGGCCTCCATCACCTCTCTGGGGAACCTGTTTTAGTGGCCCACTACCCTCAGATTAAAGAAATTTTTCCCAATGTACAGCCTCAAATAACTCTTTTTCAACTTAAAACCATTCCCCCTCATCCTATTGTTCCCTGCCCTTGTGAACAGTACTCCCTCAGCCTTCTTATGAGCCCCTTTCAGGGGTTGGAAAGTTGCTAAAAGGGCCCCCCCGGAGGACCTCCTTCAATATACTGTTCATCAGCTACCATAACAAAGCTTTTCACTTATCTTTTTAGTAAAAGAACAACACCCTTTGCTCAGTGTAGCATTCATAGAACACAGTGATTCTCACCATACCCAAACGTAAAGCATACTTTAGCCACCTATTGCAGAGATTTGTTTGCCTGATTATGAAGCTAAGCAGTAAAATGCATAGAAAGTGGAAAGCCAGTTAAGAGGTTAAAAGCTAGAGTCAAAAGAAAAGACCTCACAGATTTGGTGAAATTTTCTACAGGATACAGGTACAATTTCACAACCTTTCTACAAGAGAAACGTGCAGAAGGAGATAAATGCATTGTGGAGCTCTTTGCAGAGGTGACCTGCTTTTGCTCTCAATGTTTTTTACATTATGCCTTCAAAAGGAGGCATTGTATCTGACTCCTATCAGGAGGCTGGCAAAAGATGCTTGTTTGGATTTTCTGAACTCAGAGAAGTGAAGTATTTAGTAAGAGCATGTGACAATAGCATTTGCAGTATCACCAGAAACTGCAAACATGCCCATATCCCACACATCATGTCATACAGCCCCCTGTCCCTAGTGGGGAAAAAGGACTTCAACTGTAAGACTGATCCTCTGCCCCCATGGAGGCAATAAGGATTTTGCCACCAAATCACATACAACAGAACCATTAATCAGGTTACCTGCACAAAAAGGATCAGAGCTGTTAAAAAGAAACATGGGATGAAATAAACACAGCACAGATGCAACAGTAACCATAAGACAATAAGGGATAATTTGTGACCTAAATGAGAAACAGAGACAGGGACATAAATTTTCTAAGTGCTGTATGAAGCATTAGATGTGCACCTTATTAAAGATGATGGAATTTGTGTCTCTAATTTGGCCCGAAGTGCACAAAATGTCCTGTCCTCAAATATTTCTACAATTACATTTATCAAGTTCTCAGCAAGGGAAGAAGATGACTACTGATTATGTGGCCTGGTCTGAAATGAGCCATTCATCAATAAAAACAGCAGCAGGAGGAACAGCTATGAAATTAGCCAGACTAGGGCATAACTAGCAAGTAAAAAGAGAGACGAAAACCCAGAAGAGGTAATGATAAGTACACAGCTAACCCAAGACAACCTGAATGATAAATAGGGGAAGGCACAGACTGTAAAAAAGGGAAGAGTCATTCAACAGCAGTGACACTACTAATAAGTTTCCAGGATGAATGGACTGGGAGTCAGATAAAGCTCAAGGAGCAGCTGCATGTGTATGCTACTGACTAAACAGACTTACTTTATAGAGATGTCAAGTGAATATCATGTCCTAATATTGAGACAGACAGATGACTGATTCCTAAAAACAGGACTGTCTTCCAGAAGAAACAAGCCCTCCGGAAACTTTGACTTGTATAGTTGTGTTGCAGATGCTGCTTTATTGTAAAACATGGTAAAACATCCTAAATGCTCAACAAGAAAGAGATGAAGTTCCAAATTTCCAGAAATAACCTGGAGAAGCAAATAGGTGCTTACATTCCTGGTTAGACAGTGATGTGCCTAGGGTGAGTGGTACTGAAGTATTGACAGTTCTAAGGAAAACTGTAGAGTCCAACTCTTGTAGTTTTCTTTGACTTGCAAATAAAGCTCAACATCAGGGCTGCTGAAACTCTTACCCCTGAGGCCTTCCTATAGCTTTTCTGCAATGCTCAGCAAGCCAGGGGAACATCTAAAGGAGAAAGTGATAAATGTCCCATCCAACAAAAAGCTGAGGATACCCAGCCCCAAACTCACTAGCATGGCAGAGGGAGAGAGGACAGTGAATAACTCCCAGCTGGTGAAATCAGCAACCAGAAATCACCATCATCCATGCCATTGGATTCAGCACTGATTTCATTAAGGACACATAGTTTTCTGAGTGACTATGACATGCTGGTTATCTTCTGTGTAAAAGAAAGGTGCAGGCAGACCCCTTCAACTGGTAGAGCTGCAGCCTGGCAGTGAATGATCAGGCTTCACACTTCAAGAAGGGTAAAGCAGGAAAGTCAAGTCACCATGAAACTACCCAGAGGGATCTACATCCACATACCAGGAGTAAGCAAAGGTGAACTCCACAGATGGATCAATTTTCACTTGCTTTTGCCTTAAAAAGCAGTCACACAGCTGTAAGAATAGAGGTTCCCTGAACATGAAAGAAGGAGCAAAGTGAGTGTCACTTGGTAAATGAGAAGCTAGGGAACCAATTGTCTGACCATTGTTGACAAGTGAGGTCAGACCGAGCTTAATAAAAGATGAGATCACAAACCTTCTGGAGAAGTGGCCAATTAAAAGAGCTTCAAAAGGTTTCAGAAAGCAAGTGTTCCACTAACATAATGAGATTTTAAATACTATTTTAACCTGGGCAGTTCTCTGAACAGACAAAAGTAAAGCCATGAGCATAATGCTCAGTTTCAAAAGATGTATGGATTTACTGTAAAGGTAATAAGACTCGTGAAACAATAAGATGCCATCTTTGATTTGAGTTGGTGGGACGAAAAAAGCTGTTTCCAACTGCTAAAAGTACCAGACAATTAAAAAAAAATTGAACATATGTTCAGTAAGAAAGCACTAAAGGACCACATCAGAGGGCTTGGAGAATAAAATTCTTCTGTTGCTGAAGAAGTTTGAGGTATGTCCCCATACTCAAATACAAATAACCCTCTACCCCCTGTTGGGCACTGGTCTCTCTGTGTCCACAGGCATCAGTTCAAACTATTCACTCCCTGTTAGCAAAGACTGAACTTCAGCAACACACACAAAAGTTCTCTGAAAACTCCTCTAGCCCTGAGCCCCCACCTAACTTTCTGGAAATAAAGGGTGATCCATACATTTATGTGAGAAACAAAAGCATGGGAGTATTTTTAGGAAACTGTAAGCAATATTGAAAAGAAAGAAGGGAAAAATCATGAGGAAAAGTTAGATTTTGCTGGATTTATCTGATACTGCAATGTAGACCCACATTTTAACCACTGATAAGATGGACAAATCTGAGAGATCATGTGATTCAACTGATTTTTAGAGCATAATGTATTTTACAATCCCATTGTTTTCATTGTAGTGCAGAAAATACCACACAGCCAGATGGGGAACAGGTTCACCCCTCAAGTTACTATGAACAGAAGAAAAATCACCCCATTTTACAGACCCTATAGGCTGAGATATAAGACGAACAGACAAATGACAGGAGCGCAAACATATGCACCAGGTGCAATAACCTCCCCAGAGTAACACCGCAGGTTGCACTTCTCCCCTTTTGGAGATAAAGCCCAGCAAGTCCTAATTTCCTAAGGAGAATATGCCACTTCCACCAGATCACACTGACATCCTTGGCACAGTCTGTATTATTCATAATCAGAAAATTGGGACGAGACATCTCTAGTTTTGTCTGAGCCAGCCCTTAGAGACTTGAAAACTGACTGGAAGACATCGCTGAGCAGAGTGCTCAAAAGTTGCACATAAGCTGGCAGACTAAATTGGGTGGAAAAGCAAACAACACAAAGCAAAGGACCTCACTCAAACCTGCTGTGTCAGGTTAAGGCTCACAGGTGAATTCATGCAGTTCTGAGAAGAGTGCAAACATCTGCTCAACACAACAGGCTTGGCTCGCTGACAGGAGGCAGCTTCTTTATACTGTTCTGACAACGCACAGCAGTTTACAGACAAGCTTCAGCTCTTCTAGGAGAATTCCCAAAGGGTGGAGAAACCATCACAAAAGACATGTCATAGTATTAAGTCAGCAATTCACTAGTCCTTGTTTGTCTATTATTACAGGAGGGTATGGCAAGAGCCAACACTTCAGTACATGAACAATGTCCCAAAAATATATAAATCCACTATAGCAGCTTTTAATCAGCTCCATTCATACACCAGGATGAGGCTTGGCCTGTATTTAGTTGAGCACACAAAGCCTTACAGCAATTTTTCCTTCTAAACTGTATGTGTTGGGAATCTAGACTGGAGACAGGTACTGAAGTACAGTGCTGGCACGTTCTTTAGGCAGGGCACACCTATTAGTCACAGGAATTTGTGAACAGCTAAAGCTCAGTATAGTCCCTGTATGATTTCTCGACATCTGTATGTGTCAGGGTCCTAACATCACTGAGGCTTCAGCCACCGGGATTTTCACAAAGCAGCTGCAAAATACTATCTGGCTGCCCTCCAGCTACCGAGACTCTAAGGACTGTGTCTGGCAGGACAGAAGACGAGATGTGCCTTCACAAAAATGTGCTCTAATTATGAGAAAGCACTCACACAAGGCAGTGACATAAGATACACGGGAGAAGACATGCAGGATGACCGTACATTTCAGGAACATACGAAGACTCTTATCAGCATAAGTAATGAGCTTCAGAGTTACAATGGACAAAAAAAACCCCACCTCAGATTATAGTAGGAAGAGAGTAGTTTCAGATGCTATAACAAACTCTGTAAGAGCTTTCAGTTTATAACCAAAGAGGATGAGTGAACAGCTTTTGATATCAGCCATCACACACCTTTGCAGATGAAGAGTTTCTTGTCTCACATGCTCCTGGTTTAGGGATGCCTGCCAACACATTGGGGAAAACAGTCGCACAAACCATCTTGCTTTTTAGCATAACTGAAAGGTCAGGAAAGCTAAAATTAAAAACAAAGAATATAGAAAGTCATTCTTACTTTAAATTTTACCTGCCAAATCTGTGTCTAAAGCTAATATGACCAGCAACATCTGTTTCATCTTTAGCATTAAAAACACTTTGCAATTTTAATTACTAACAGTTGAAAAATCCGTGACAGGGAACCAGACACTTTAATTTACTCGTGAGTGTAAGTAATGGGCAATAACCTGAAGCAATTTATTCCAAGCTTAATCCTAGGGGAAACATTTATATGAAAATGAACAAAAAAATCTGTTATATGTATCTTAAATTACTGATACTTGCTAGCGAGACAATGCCATTTAAAAATGCTCAATAAATAAACTCAAAAGTATCTTGACTACTGTAAGGAATTCAAAATGCTTTTTAAAGACACACAAGTTCTATTATAACAAATAAAATTGGCTGAACAAATATATTAGTAAAATATATAAAAGATAAATGACCTTGTCAGCCATGCCCTAGAACCACAGCATGAATGTAGCTCCTGGTTTCTTAAAAGGGGGAAAGAAACCCACCTGCTGCCCACAGCCCCACAGACAGTGCTCTTGGCTGTGGCACAAATCCCCACAGTTGTTGAAGGCTGAACTTCTGGGATCAATGAATACCATGGGACAGCAAAGGCCCCACATATTTCCAGTGAAACCTATGAGAGGGTAACTTTTTTAAAACAGAGGCAAATGTATTTGTCATTAGGATCAGCAGTTAAATAAAAAATGTAGTCAGGGCTGCCCAGTCATATTTGCATTAATCGTGACCCACAGCAAGAGCAGGTGTGCACACTTGGCTCCTTTAAACTTCATGTTTCCATACCTGTTCCAATCTTCTGTCAGTGTCAGTAATTACATCCTTGATCATTGTCCTTTGGGCCAGGGAATGTTGCAGTAAGATCCCAATGCTTGGCTCGTGCTATTATGCCCTTTCTTAGGGCATCACTCCATCATCAACAGATTCCTGCTGTCTCTCAGCATCTAGCAAACTCCCTCACCATCTTTGGGGAGAAAAAGGCAAAGCGGGATAGTGAAGAAAAACAGCACCATTTGCAAAAGAACTAGCAGGATAAAATTTCTTGACAAGATGAACTGATATCCTTTTACTTGGGAGGAAAATGTTTATAACAAAATAAGCAAACCAATTTCTGCTTAAATGAATTTGTCAAATGTGTAACATGTGAGATGTTTTGGAAACACAAACCACCCGAAAGGTGCTTAAGTCACCACAGCCTATTGATTTCTAGCTAGAGCCTCAGTTCTGCTGATATAATGGAGCCATAGTCACCTACATTTCCTCAGAATACCAGTGCTAAAAACACATCCCAATGCTTTGTCAGGCTTGTTGAAGCCCTGCAACATCAGTGTCATGGATTAAAAACATTACAGGGAAGGTTTGAAAAACACCCACTTTTGAATCGCAAGTGAAAAAAAATCCCTAAACTTACTCAATTTGGGGAAAAAGGCAAAAAGACGTCTAATTCACCACACAAAAAAACCCAAAAACCCCACATAAAAAGACATACATGCAAAGACATACAGGGATTCATCACAATGCTCTTACTTAACTGAGCCAAAATACATCCAAATCATAAAAAAGGAGAAGAGACTTCCAACAGTTTCTGCTGTAGAACTGCGATGTCTCTGAAGTTCCAACTCATTTCTCTTCAGCATCAGCAGGCATTTTAAAGTCTAGCTCTGTGTTCCAGGTGCTTTCATCTGAAATGCCAATTCCTACAGTCACGAACAAGAAGAAAACTCTCGCAATTTCAGCAAAACATGAAAATCCAGGCATGGCTGAAATACTTCATGTTTATCTTTTAGCTGTGTTTTGTCGATAGGATGGAACACAAGCATTTTCGGAGCACTTCTAACATGTGCTACTTCCAAGGAAGCCCTTGTTTGAATGAAAATACAAAATAGATGAAAACAAAAATACTGTTCTATGCCATTTGAAAGTCACTGTTGTTTATCCCAACAGATAGATGTTCCAGCTGTCTGGACACTGAATTTTTGTATTTATTTTTTATTTTGTGTGAGGTTTTAAGTTTTGGGGTATTTGTTTGTTTATAAGCAAGTTTTGACTTAAAATCTGATCTGGGCGGTTCCCTATGCCAGAAAAGTACTGCATGAGACAGAGCTACTAATCACATGGCACTACTGCAGTTTAATCACGTTGTAGGATGCAGGCAACAGATATCATAACAAAGCTCAGAGATGGTTTATCAAAGTACAATTTCATGTAACGTACATTAAGCATCAGGTACTAAACATAGGTTCATGCTAATTCCAACTTAACTGGAATCACAATGCAAACACCAGATCCTTTGCCTTTTTACAGGCCTTTGGACAGTAAAATTAAAGTTGCAGATAGTCCTACTCTTCCCAGAGCTCTACATGCGTAACTCCCTGCTGAATGTAACAAGGGCTATAATTACCTGGCAGATAATGAAATTTGGCTCAGTGGACCATCCCTCCAAGTTTTTATAAATAACCGGATAGACAGTTTCCAGGTAACAGGAGTCAGACTCAAAATTCTTTATCTGACACAGTCATGTGGCAGTTTTCTTTAGGTGTTTCCTGATTTATCACGGACCTAGTGCAGCTCATCAAGGTCAGTTCACGCAAATGTAATGCAAAGAAAAGTACTGTAAAATCCACTGGCGGTACTAAAACATGGACATTGAGTCATAATCCATTAATGTAAACATTGGTTTAGAAAGAAAAACATATTTAACCTCTTAATCTAATCAACAAAATTAATGAATTTGATGTGTGATGTGTTTGAAATGTCTCACAATTTTATAATTTCTTAGACTGTATATGAAGACTCACCTGGAAAGCTGAAAATATTCCACATAACAAGAAAATAACAGGTTAAAAGTTGTTGAAAAAAATTAGAATAAAATCTTAATTTTGTATAATAGAATCATTCAGGTCGTAAAAGACCCTTGGGATCATCGAATCTACTCTACAAGTTCTCCCCTAAATCATATCCCTCAACACTACATCTAAGTGACTTTAAACACATCCATGGATGAGGACTCAACCCTGGGCAGCCCATTCCAATGCTTGACCATTCCTTCCATGAAGAATTTTTTCCTGATGTCTAGTCTAAACCTCCTCTGTTGAAGCTTGAAGCTGTTCCCTCTAGTTCTGTCACTAATTTTCTGTGAGAGGAGACCAGCATCAACATCTCTGAAATGTCCTTTCAAATAATTGCAGAGAGCGATGAGGTCTCCCCCAGCCTTCTCTTCCTCAAACTAAACAGCCCCAACTCTTTCAGTCTCTCTTCATTAAATTTATTCTCCAGGACTTTTACCAGCTTCCTTTCCTTTCTCTGCACTTGCTCCAGCACCTTGATGTCTCCCTTGTAATAAGGTGCCCAAAACTGGACACAGTACTCAAGGTGCAGCCTCACCAGTGCTAAATACAGGGGGGGAATCACCTCCCCACTCCTGCTGGACACACAGTTTCTAATACAGGCCAGGATGCAATTGCCCTTCTTGGCCACCTAGGCACCCTGCTGGCTTATCCTGCTCAGGATAGAAGTCAGAGTCAATCGGACAGAGTCTAGTTGGAGGCCTGTATCTAGTGGTTGGTACTGGGACCAGTACTATTCAATCTATTCATTAATGACTTGGATGAAGAATTAGGGTGCACTGTCAGCAAGTTTGCTGATAACACAAAGCTGGGTGGTGTTGCCAACACCCTTGCAGACTGTGCTGCCATTCAGCGAGACCTGGACAGGCTGGAGAGCTGGGCAGGGAAAAATTTAATGAAATATAACAAGGGTTAAGTGTAGAGTCTTGCAGGTGGGCAAGAACAACCCCAGGTACCAGTATAGTTTGGGAATTGACCTGTTGTAGAGTAGGGCAGGAGAAAGAGATCTGAGGGTCCTGGTAGACAGCAGGATGACCAAGAGACAGCAGCAAACAGCATCCTAGGGTAGATTAGGAGTGGGGCGGTTAGCAGATGAAGAGAGGTTCTTCTCTTCTTCTGCTCTGCCTGGTCAGACCACATCTGGAATATTGTGTCCAGTTCTGGGCCCCTCAACAAAAGAAGGACACAGAATTGCTGGAGAGAGTCCAGCGCAGAGCAACAAGAATGATAAAAGAAGTAGAACACCTCCCTGATGAGGAAACACTGAGGTAGCTAGGTCTCTTGAACTTGGGAAAAAGGAGACTGAGGGGTGCTCCCATTATTGTTTATTAATATGTGAAGGGTGGGTGTCAGGAGGACGGACCCAGGCTCTTCTCAGTGTCATCTAGTGATAGGACAAGGGGCAACGGGTATAAGATGGTACCTAGGAGGTTCCATACGAATATCAGAAGTAATGTCTTCCCAGTGAAGGTGACAGGGCACTAGAATGGGCTGCCCAGGGGGGTTGTGGAGTCTTCTTCTCTGGAGACATTTAAAACCCGCCTGGGCATGTTCCTGTGTGACTTGATCTGGGTGATCCTGCTCTGGCAGGACTGGATGATCTTTCAAAGTCCCTTCCAGTCCCTGGTGTTCTGTGATTCTGTGAGTCATATTCAGCCTTCTGTCAGTTAGAGCCCCCAGGTCCTTTTCTGCTAGACTGCTTTCCAGCCACACTTCCCCAAGCCTGTAGCGTTGTATGGGATTGTTGTGACCAAAATACAGGAACTGACACTTAAAACTCTAGCATCAGAGTAACATTTAATTTAGTTCACTCTTTATTTAAATAAGCCTAAAGGAAGTGACACTAAAGCTGCTTACTAAACAATGTGACCTGGATACCGAGCATGTCAGAGTGGGCAATAAAATCAGACGTGATACTGATTAATGAGTAAGAATGGGCAAGAGCTGACCAGTCAGGATTCACTTTAGGAAAAAATCATCTTAAGCTCAAGTCGGTGATGCTCAGTTCCTTCACCTGCATGAAACATAACCTGTGCCACAGACCCAGCAAGCTTCCATGGCAGCAGAGCTGACCTGCGACCCACCACAAGTGAGTAAAATGTCCTGAAAGAGAAAACTCAAAAACATCCCAAGGAATTTTCAGGCATAATTCCAAAAGCTTCTATGATCAGTCCTTTGACCTGCTGGTGGTGGTGGTTTGTGACTTGAATGACTGAGAGTTATTGCAAATCACCACATGTGTGACCTGGCACAGGTGCTTGTTTATGACCAACTCCACAACAGTGAAAATCTTAGAGTTACACTGGGTGTATCTGAAAGAGTATGAAGGTACGGCTATAATGAAGTAAATTTTACGGAGTATTAATGACTATGATCCAATAGTTAATTGCTTATAACACAGTCACATGCGTTAGGCACTGCTTTCTGGTAGACTCACCACAGAAGCTGTTAATAATAGGCTATTTCATTATGGCCACTGGTTTAAACCATTGCTGCGAGGCAGAAGCAAGCTTCTCAGTTTTTTCCTTTTCATGAATTATAAAATCTGCAAGTTATTAGAGCTCAAATTAACAAGTTTCTACTGTGTCTAGTTTATGTACATTTAAATTCTATTTTATTGGCCCTTAATTAAATACATATAAGAGGCGTCAGTTTGAAACACTTCCACACTTCCATAGTCTCATTATTTTCTCTTCAGTTGTTTTCTGAATTCCCATTTCAAATGTCTTCCTTCATAAGCATTTTAAAACTATCTCTTGCTTAAAACGTTTACCACTTTTACTTAAAACTAGTAAAGCACTCGAGTATATTAATTTACTTAATAGACTTCCTTGTCTGCAAACATTTATTTTAAGTACACAAGACCTAAGCTGAAAACTGTACAGAGCTTGTTATAAACCGTTAAGGAAACTTGCATCAGAAGCAGAAAAGAACTGTCATGGGTGGGAAGTTGATCAACATTTCTATTTGTTTGGAGAAGGAAGTTAGTTTCTTGGCTCTAAACATAATTTTCAATAAATCACACTATGGATATAATTTCAACAGATAACTTTGACTAAAAAAACCCACATGACGAGAAAGGCTCATAAAAGTTACAACCATTATTTCTGAAACACCTGCACTCCTCCAGGTTAGATTCACAAATACTTGCTGGTTCCTCTCATATAATAATAGGTCTCCCTACACTGCCCTGACTGCCCAGACTCTCCAAGGGCATCTCTTAGCAGGGATAGGATACGCTATGTGCCAGGATGCACATGCTGCTATTTTTCCTCTTCCTGACAATTTACTTGGCGTGACAAAACTTATTTACTTAGCTGGAGACAGAGCAAGGTGAGGGACACTCATCATTTTCTTACTTCACTGTTTCTTCACATCTGCTAGTGAAACCACTCAGCTACATAACCTCCTAAACCATTTAAATACCCTGTTCTTGCCAGTCTGCTTGCTTTGTTAGAAATGGCTTGAGGAGTGACTGTGTGAGGAGCCTCCTGCAGCAGCTCTAAAATGGGTGTGATGTCCAGGCAGGGGGAAAGGACAGAAACAGCTGAAAGCAATGGCAGAGCTGCAGGAGGATGTTCAAGGATGTTCAAGGTATCTACAGTTCCAGGTACCACTGCAGGGAGCAGCAGCAGGAGAATGCACTCAGATACGTACCCTGTCTGCAGGCCTTGTCCTAAAGGATGCATGCTTCATTGTCTAAAACAGCAACAGTTCATTGTCTAAAACAGCAACAGTTCATTGTCTAAAACAGCCCTGGAACAGGCTGCCCAGGGGGGTTGTGGAGTCTCCCTCACTGGAGATGTTCAAGACCCAACTGGACGGGTTCCTGTGTGACTTGGTTTAGGTGATCCTGCTGTTGCAGACGGATTGGACTAGATGATCTTTCAGGTCCCTTCCAATCCATAATGATTCTATGATTCTATGATTAACAGTGAAGTTAGGGGATCTTATAACTCTCTATAACCACCTGAAAGGAAGTTGTGGACAGATGGGGATCAGGCTCTTATCCCTGGCAGCTAGTGAAGGCGTGAGAGGGCAGCGTCTGAAGCTGCCAGGGGAGGGTTAGGTTGGATGTTAGCAAACACTTCCTCACAGAAAGGGTGATCAGACACGGGAATGGACTGCCCAAGATGACGGTGTAGTCCCTATCCCTGGAGGTGTTTCTTAAAAAAAGACTGGACATGGCACTTAGTGCCATGGTCTAACCAGTGTGATGTTATGTCATAGGCTGCGCTTGATGATCTTGGAAGTCTTTTCCAGCCTCAATAATTCTGTGATCACAATGTATTTTTTTCTTATGTTTTACAGAATCACAGAATATTATGGATTGGAAGGGACCTCAAAAGATCAACCAGTTCAATCCTACCACCACAGCAGGATCACCCAAATCAAGTCACACAGGAACACATCCAGGTGATTTTTAAACATCTCCAAAGAAGTAGAATCCACAGCCCTCCTGGACAGCCCATTCCAGTGCTCTGTCAACATCACTGTGAAGAAGTTTCTTCTCATATTTATGTGGAACCTCCTATGTTCCAGCTTACACCCATTGCCCCTTGTCCTATCATTAGATGCCACTGAGCAGAGCCTGGCTCCATCCTCCTGACACCTGCCATTTCCATAGTTATAAACATGAATGAGGTTCCTCGGCCCCCTTTTTTCCAAGCTCAAGAGGCCCAGCTCCTTCAGCCTTTCCTCATAAGGGAGATGTTCCACTCCCTTCATCATCTTCGTGGCTCTGCGCTGGACTCTCTCCAGGACTTCTATGTCATTCTTGAGGAGCCCAGAACTGGACAGAATATTCCAGATGCAGTCTTACCAGAGCAGAGTAGAAGGGGAGGAGAACTTCTCTCGATCTGCTAACCATAAGCTATTTAATGAATTAAAAAACATTTTTCTATTCCTAAATTATCTATAACCAGACAGATTTATATAAACTCATGGGTTATTCATGCACAAAAATCCTGCATTCAAATACATTACTGCCTACAGTCTGTTTGTTTACTACAGGCTGCTCTTACATCTTCAACTTTTTATGTCATGTACATTGTAAATCACATGCTATTGTTTCTGATCCAGAGCTGAATGAATGAAAATGTTATAAAGGACATGAAAATGAGAGACTTTACAATGAGGATTAATTATTTTCAGAACAGACCTTGCAGAGAAACCATACACTGAAGTTCTCTTACATGCAAATATAACTCCAGAGAATGACTAAGGTACAGTAGGAAATCCTCAATCATTCAGACAGCATAAAATATATATTCTTGCAGCGTTCATTTAAGTCCAACTACTTTGCTGCTTTCTATCAGAGTAGTGAGCGTAGTACAACCTGGGTCCTGAAAGCTCAGATTGAAATCCTTTACAAACAACAGAAATAAAATGGAGACTGAATGAGAAAACTGCAATCTGTTCTTGGTTTGCAGAAGCTTCTGTTCGGTTCATTTACTGAACAGTGAATCTTCTGTGCTACAGCATTGATGAGAACAGATACAAAAAGCTTTCAAACTTAAACAAAGAAATGGCTGCTACTATAGGGTATTTTCAAGCACTTTCCAGAGATTAACGTATGAGGCAGATGCTAGAATTCCAGTGCACAATACTTTAATTTAGCTCAGCATCTCTGCAGGCAGTGGCTTCTCTATTACAGCTAGTTCCCAGAACACCAGAGAATGTTATTGCAGGGCACTTTTAGATTAAAAACCCCAAATAAGCCATAAGACTTTACACTCATCAATCTTTTGTAAGTACAATAAGGCAGATTTGATTGGTTTTACTTTCATTTTATAGCAAATGTTTTTATCTATTTTATAAGAAAGCTATTTGAAAAAAGACCCATGAAAAGAATTAGAAAGCAATACCATAAGTGATAAAGCAGGGGCACTGAGCTATTACGGAAGAATGTCAGCAAGTGCATAGCTAAGGTTGTTTACTCAATACCAAAAAATATGTGGAAGCTGAAATACTAAACTGAAATAGGAGATGGGTAGATTTAGACTGTATGTGAGGAGGAAGTTCTTCACCATGAGAGAGGTGAGAGCCTGGAATGGGTTGCTCAGGAAGGCAGTGGAGGCCCCATCCCTGGAGGTGTTTAAGGCCAGGCTGGATGAGGCTCTGGCCAGCCTGATCTAGGGTGGGGTGTCCTTGCTCATGGCAGGGGAGTTGGAACTGGATGATCCTGTGGTCCATTCTAACCCTGACTTGGTCTAGGTAACCACCTGCCGTGGGAGGGGGATTGGACTGGATAATTTTTCGAGGTCCCTTCCAATCCCTAATGATTCTATGATTCTATGAAGAAATAGAGGGAACTGGAAAAAAAAAATCCATCCATAAATTGAACCCACATAACAAATATGAACATTAATGTGACAAATGTTTTATCTAGTTGCAGCAGAGGAGGTTCCGCCTCAACACAAGGGGGAACTTCTTTACTGTAAGGGTCACAGAGCTCTGGAACAGACTCCCCAGGGAGTTCGTGGAGTCTCCTTCTCTGGGGACTTTCAAGGCCCCCCTGGATGCTTTCCTCTGTGATCTGTGTTAGATAGTTTTGTCCTGCTCCGGCAGGGGGGTTGGACTCGATGATCTCTTGGGTCCCTTCCAACCCCTAACATCCTATGATCCTATGATCTAAACTACTGAGGCTGAATAAACTTGTAAACAGTAACTTGGCTGGCATGATCTGCAAAGTACAGAATGGAACCCGGTTGCATGGAAACTGAGGTATTGTAAACACAGGGTGCCAGCTCGAATCCCAGTCAAGCCTGAAAAAACATTTACAACAAGCTGGTCTTCTGTTGGTTTTCTCTGAACGCTGCTTCGGCTGCAGTTTCTAGAGTTCGAAAGGATGCCTGACAATGTGAATAAGTGAACACAGAGAACATTCAATCTTATTTACAGCTATGTCATTAGTCAAGTCTATTTCACACAGGTCTTCATCCTGTTGTAGTGCTGATGCTCACCACAGACTCTATTTGTAACAATACCCACACGTCTGTAAGTAAAAATACTTCAGTTCAAAGCACTAAGCACTCCAGCTACGGAAGAGGCAACAGACCTGTGTGACCCATCCTTTTCCCTAGGGAGGCAGGAAAATAGACAGGCAGATACATGCACACAGCCTGCTGGGGTTGTGAGAAGAGTTTTAACCTTTGGCTGGGCTTCACTGTCAGTTGCAGCTTCTGAGAACATTTTCGAATGGGAAAGATGGTCATTTAAAAACAACAAAAAAAATAAAACAGCCAAAAAGCTGTGTGAAAACAAAGCCACAGAAAAAAAAAATAAAATATGTATTTTAACATCTTTCCAAGTTCTCTGGCAGGACTGCCTACTCAGGTCCAGAAAATGCACGCAGATGACAGGTCCCAAATATTTGAAGTTTTACTTCACTAAGTAAGTTTTCATAAAATTCTGTTTCATCTAATTGCAGACTTCAGGCCCAATGTGGAACAAATTAACATAGCTCTGTAGCTTATTGGGCAGCTGACCTCCTAGTGACCTACCAGAGCAACATAGCTCCGAGAGTGGAATGTTCTGCATGCAGAAATCCATAAAATCAAGTTAAATTCAAAATGCTTCATTCACGATGTCCATGCTGTATCTGAAGTTGTGGGTCTTTATTTTTCATTTTCTGAGCAGTAATGTAAGTCTTGCTCTCTGACTTGTGCTTCTGGCATGTTCCTCTCCCCAGCCAAATGGATTGCCTCCTCCTCCTTCCTCTCGCAGAGCTTTCAAAGATGTCTTTGCACACTCTTCCTCCCTCTTTGACAGTTCTGCTGGTTCTAATTTCCATAGCAGGAAATTCACCTCACTAATAAATCAAAGAGCTCTGGAAGAGGTGACTCATCACCTTCGTGTACTTGGTTCAAATAAAAATCCACTGTGGTAATTTCTGTGGTCTCCACTGTTTTTTTTCTTTAAGTTCGACCTCCCCCACCCCCACACTGTAGATTTTATCATTTCCTTTAGTTATTTTCAGCTTTTAGTACACTACAAATCATTAAATATTTTGTGCTTGTCTTTGTCATGCCACTTGATCCTGCTTTCCCCCTTCCACATGCTGATTTCACTGGTCTTCTGCATCATTGGGATCTTTCTCATTGTTGCTATTTCAGAAGTGGTTCTCATCATGGAGCAGAATGACCATGTCCCATCATGGAATTTGGAATACCTTTCATTCAAATGACTATATCTGACCATTTTGTGCTATAAAACCTGAACATATTGTTCCAGTTTTACGAGAGGACTGCAGACTCTTCCAAATGTGAGCCTATCACCTCCAAAGTGCATTTTAACCATATGCATGGCACGAATCCACAGCAAGTGTCAGTCCTGTACCATTACATGTGTGTATATAAGTGTGTTACCGCCAAACCGTCATGCAGCTGTAGGAACGAAACTGCTTTTGGGTCACACTTTAGGTGTAGGGTTATAGAATCTAGCACTTGGGGACTTCCATAAAGGTTATAGAGCTGTAGACAAGAGGGCAGGCACCACTGTTACACAGAAACAGCAACGCAGCTCTGCAAATGAATGCATTTCATTTCTGCTCATGAAAGAATCATTTCCAGATTTAAAATAGAGTGCGATGTTGTTTGGATTTTTTGTAATACAGCAAGCTAGCATATTTAACAAACCATCATATCCTGTATGAACAATGCAGACTCCTCAGCTACTTCACTGTTTAATGGTTCCAAATTCCCTCACAGTTCAGCTCTGCTACTACAGTACCATCTGCCAGTGCAGCTATACCACGCAATTCCCCAGGAAAGCAGCACAGTTCCCTCCAAGCATAAAGCTCTACACTGGTATATTCCCACACACAGGCCAGCCTAAGGTTGCACTGAGCTGCACACAGGAACATTAATGCACCTTTTCACGGTCAGGTTCATAAGAGGAATATCATTACATCATTTCCAGAGTCTGCATCCTACACAAAAGCTTATATAAAAATGAAAGTTTATGACAGTGCTGCAAAGATTTTCTGCTTCTTTGTTTTCACTGAACTGAGATGAGTATTTATAAGTTGAAGTGTTGGTTTTCATTGAATGAAAGCCAAGCTAGGCAGAAGAGAATTTCTGAACAATACAAGTTAAATTATGGACCAAATCCTTAATTCTTCTTAGCTCTTGCTTTCAGGAAACTTAAACACAACCATCCAGCCAAGCCTTCACCCTCACCTTACTTGGCTTAACCAGTACATCTTACTATCTCTCTTTACAAACAGAAAGCCTGGTTGCACTGCACACTGGGGTTTCAAGAGATGCAGTGGTTTCCAGATGACAACACAGATCTTAAGCAGACCTGGAACCATACTAGCTGACGTGGCACTAACTTGTGGCCCCAAAGCCAAGGACACAAAAAAGTATGCCTGTGCCCTTCATCAAAGAGTGCCAGCTCCTTGTTCCACACAGGATCTGTCTCTTATCCTCCAATCCTGACACAGTTACTTCACACAGGTTCTTTTTTCCTTTGACCATTTCACCAACTACCTAATATTTCTTTGATTTGGGATTTTAAAGCAATCCCTTAGCATTCCTTTCCTTTTTTTTCCCAGATTTGTAGGATTTATATTCTTTATCTTTTCCATTTGATTAACCAGCTGAAAAAATCAATAGCAGTGCATTTTATCATAGTTTCAGAGGAGCCCTTTGTTGTGTTGTGCTGCTATTTTAGGAACTAGAGCAGTTTGTGAATCTATACAAGTAGTTTGGCAATGTGCTCTTTTTCCCTTTGCCCTCCCCTCTGCTTTGGACACAACACAGGAATCTTTCTGTAGCTCTGCATGGTGAAAATTGATATAAAACAGCTTTGGTCAATTTTATATAGTTTTTTTTTTGCTAAGAAAGTTAATACCATGGAAAAAGCTGGTCAGCAGGATCAAAAGTTTATGCAGGACGTCATGCTCCTTTGGTGTGCCAACTCTGCAAGAGTCTATAAGGAAGCCAGCCAGACGGGCTCTGAAGCCTGCACCCTGACCCCTGTGACCTCTTAATTTTTCAGAGTTTATCTAGCCCCATCCCAGCAGTACTTGCACTGAAACCGATCCCCCTGCTCCTGGATTTTTGGCAGAAGGGGACTTCCTTCGTATGGAAAAGTGTTTAATACCAATTTAATGGTCTGTCTAGCCACTGTAAACCCCCAACCCCCTCTGTGAGTCTCCCACTGGCAAGAAACAGTGAAATAATATGCTTGAAATAGCCCTAATTCTTTTCCTCAGCATGACAGTTGTTTTTCTAATAAGCAATTTTTTCAGAAAAATTTTTAGAAGAGAAACTAGCAGCTACAGAGCAGAATGACATCTCCAATAAATTCCCTTTTTTCCCCCCTTATTTTCCAGAAGTACCTCTTGACATACACTTGTACAGTCAGGAACGGGAACCAGAAGAACAAAAAATCTTTCCTGTTCAAGACACCAGTCCAGCTAGAACCAGAAAAACAAATCTCATTTACGCAGATCTGCCTTCATGCCAAAAAAAAATTTATCTTCAGTTGTGCAAAGACAGACCTTGGCACAACACCAACAGAAATCCCAGCAAAGAAGGTAATAAAAAGGAAATACAGAGATGTGATGGTTTTCCAAAGGCGATTAGTTTGTGACTGTAGGAAGGAAAAATGTGGGTTCAAAGGAAGCTAGGACTGTCCTCCGAAATGTAGGAAGGTCTGAACTTTGCAGCAGGATGTCAGGGGATAAAGGGCAGTCTCATGTATCCCCTAGTGCCAGCACACAGAGAATTTCAGCTGCAGAACAACATGGCAGGCCAGACCAACAGAGAGATGCAGAAAGTTGGCTTGGCATGACCAATCTTTTAAGAGCTCTTGCACTGGTTTTGGTTGGGGTAAGATTCGGTTTCTGGAGTGAGACTATTTTTTCTAGATTTTTGGTGAAAACATCGATAACACACTGGTGTATTAGCTGTTGCTGAGCAGTGCTCAAGGCCTTTTCTGCTCCTCACCCCATCCACACCAGCAAGGAGGGTGGGAGGGAACACAGCTCAGTATCACAGTATTATCAAGGTTGGAAGAGACCTCATAGATCATCAAGTCCAACCTGTCACCACAGAGCTCAAGGCTAGACCATGGCACCAAGTGCCACGTCCAATCGTGCCTTGAACAGCTCCAGAGTTGGCGACTCCACCACCTCCCTGGGCAGGCCATTCCAGTGGCCAATGACTCTCTCCGTGAAGAACTTTCTCCTCACCTCAAGCCTAAATTTCCCCTGGCGCAGCTTGAGGCTGTGTCCTCTTGTTCTGGTGCTGGCTGCCTGAGAGAAGAGAGCAACCTCCTCCTGGCCACAACCACCCCTCAGGTAGTTGTAGACAGCAATAAGGTCTCCCCTGAGCCTCCTCTTCTCAAGGCTAAACAATCCCAGCTCCCTCAGCCTCTCCTCATAGGGCTTGTGCTC
>VXBP01002237.1:34577-76473 GCA_013400115.1 Rhinopomastus cyanomelas | reverse complement strand
GGGTGGATTTCCCCTGCTGCCTCTGACAGGGATCTCTATCCATCCCTGTTTCCAGGAACAGTTCCCTTAGCAGGAGGTATCTGAAGAGCTTGCTCCCACAGATCCAGCTCCCTTTCACTTTATTTTATTGACCTGAGCCTGGATACTTCATCCTTCAGCTCAGCCACTTCATCCTTCAGTTCAGCCACCAAGGTGAGGAGAAAGTTCACCTGCTCACACCTGACACAACTGTTTACCCCTTCACCCTCCATGGCAAGTGCCAGGCTCCAGCACTCACTGCAGCCAGTAGCCTGGACTCCGGTGTGTTGATGCGCCAAATCTGTCTGGGTGCACACGCTTTTCCTACCCTTCATCATGTGAGTGACAGCCATGGTACACTGTTTTCTTGACAGTTATTAAGTTATTATATTTTCTCCAGTCGGGGGCATGGTGCGGCGGCGGCGAAGCCGCCATGTGGCGGGACTGCCCACTCGCGGCAAGTTGCGGCCGGGGTCGCTTCCAGGCCCTGTGGCGGCAGGTGCACGCCGGCGGTGGTGTCAGGCTGGGGCCGCGGCTGGTTCGGAAGCCGCGGCAGGTTGCGGCTGCTTTGGGAGCCGCGGTCCCCCTCAGAGCCGCGGTTCTCAACCCCCCCCACTGCCCGTTCCCAGGGCGGTGGGGGAATGCTCCCTTCAGGGCCACAGCCCCCAAAAAGGGGGAGAACAAAGACCCTGCCCCAGTTTTTATAGGCTCCTAGCCAGCCTTTTCCGGGGCAGGTCCCAGGACAGATCCTTCCGGGAAGGGTCCCGGGACCTGTGTAAATGGGGACAGGTCCCCTAGGAAACAACGCAACTTTTCTTCTTCATGAAAGCACCTTTAAAAATTCTGGCAGTTCTCAAACTGCAACACTTTCCTGTAAAATCCTATCTGGGTCACTACCATAAGAGATGTGAGGCTGTGAAGTAAACTACATTTTCTTCCTGAGAGTTTTGAAGATATGTCACTAAGGGCATAATGCTTTTCTTACCTTGTTCTCTAGTCTTCTAGCTGAAGCTGATCAATCAGAAAGTAGTCCAAGATGTATTGGAAGGGAAAGCCCATGAGAGACAACAAAGAATGGAGGCCAGAATGAATTGTATCATGAGCTATAAAAACTCGAGCTGGCTGTATTAGATTGACTTCACATACCTTGTAGTAAGAATCACAAAGTGCACAAAATCCCTGCATTCTCTGAGCAAGTTAACAAAAGTCTTTATAATTTACTTTAAAGGAGTGGTTTTTTTTGTTCTTTGACACAATTTGCTGCTTTGTCAAGTTTCTTATTGTCTTTCAATTGTAGTCAGTACCTTACTACTAACAGTTTAAGGCCTGGAGAATAAACCTTTAAGAAAAGAGTGAAAGAGCTGGGGCTCTTTAGTTTGAAGAAGAGGAGGCTGAGAAGAGACATCACTCTCTACAACTACCTGAAAGGATGTTGTGGAGAGGTTGCTGCTGGTCTCTTCTCACAAGCAATTAGTGATAGAACAAGAGGGAATGGCTTCGTGTTACAACAGGTTAGGTTTAGGAAGAATTTTTTCAGAGAAAGGATGGTCAGGCACTGGAATGGGCTTCCCAGGGAAGTGATTTAGTCGTCATCCCTGGATGTGTTTAAAGATTTTTTTGGATGAGGTGTTGAGGGATATGGTTTAGGGGTGAACTTGTAAGGTAGGGTAGATGGTTGGACTCAATGACCCCAGGGGTCTTTTCCAACAAGAGTGATTCTGTGATTCCTTGGTTAGAGATATATTAGGGACAAGATGACTGGGTTTAGTCTTCAGAGACTTAGGATGGGGAAATCACTCCTAATCAACAGAGCAGTCATCTGTGATGAAATGACAGGCTCAATGGACAAGGGAAGACTAGTGGATGATGTTCGTCTTGATCTCAGAGGGGCTTTTGATGCTGTCTCCCATATTATTATGATGAACTACTTCACAAATTATGGGCTAAATAAGCCCATAGCAATGACACGCATGGAAATCTGGTTGATTTTCTTGGCTCACAGTGTTGTGATCAGTGGCATGGTGTCCAGTTGTATGTCAGTCCCTAGTGATGTATGCTTGGCATCAATTTCTATGTTATTCAAAACCACCCCTAAAAACTGGGACACTGGGAGAGGGTACACCTCCATCTAGTTTGGAGATAACACACAATTCAGAGGAATGATTGTCAAGCCATATAGTAGTGCTGCCATTCAGAGGGACCTGGAGAGGCTGGAAAAATGGCTCAAAATAATCTCATGCTGTTCAGCAAAAGGAAATGCAAAGTGCTCCCCCTGGGGAGAAACAAGCCCAGGCGTATACAGGGAGCCTACCAGATCTGCAGAGCATTTTGGGATAGATGCCAAACTGATCATAAGCCAGCAATATGTCCTTATAGCAAAGAAGGCAAATAACAAGTAAATTGCTAGAAGGTTGAAGGAGGTGATCCTTCTCCTCTACTCACCACTGGTTAGATGTATCTGGAGTGCTGGATCTGCTTCTAGGCTCCCCAGTACGAGAGTGACGTGGGAGTGCTGTAGAATGCTCAGTGAAGGGCCATGAAGATGATTAAGGAAATGGAAAACTCCATTTATATACAAGTATGTGTATGTGTGCGTGTATGTGGAACCTCCCCATATAAGGTGAGACTGAGAGTGCTGGGACTGTTCAGCCTAGGGAAGAGCAAACACTGAGGATGATCTTATCTGTGTGCATAAACACCTTGGTGAAGAGCACTGAGAGGACAGAGCCAGGCTTAGTCATGTTCAGTAACAGGAGACAAAAGGGAATAGTCACACATAGAAATTCCTGAAGTACAGGATTTTTTTTTCTGAAATAGTGGATGAACACTGGCAGAGGTTGCCCAGATAATTTGTTGTGTCTCCATCCTACGAGATACTAAAAACCTAACAGTTCATGACCGATAGCACCTTGCTCCATGTGGCCCTATTCTGAGCAGGAGTTGAACTAGATGATGTACAGAGGTTGATTTTTGTCTCAGCCATACTGTGATTCCGTAACGTCCAGTTGCCACATCGTTTTTGAGAGTCACGTGCTCATGGCAATTTTTCATCCTTCTTATCACAACAATGAAAGAAAACAAACAAAAAATTTATGTGTAATAACTTTTTTAGTAGCAAAGAAACATCTTTGACAAGTAATTATTTTCAGCTGTGTGATGCACATGAGAAAGGTATTTTTATGATGTACCCAGTAGCTCCAAGAAAGAGTTGGTGTGGAATATGAAACTCAAGTGCAGCCTTGGCTGGAGTAATGATGACGTGGTAGAGTTAACAGTCCTTAATGCAGTGGGGAGGGTATACAACAAGTTTGCTACCCTGGAATTCAGGGCAGTTGACTTCAGCCTCTTCAGGGACTTTCTTCACAGAGTACAGTAGGAGTCCTGGAGTTGAGACACAAGAAGAAAGCCTACAGTGTGCGAAAGTGAGGACTGGTGGCCTGGGAGGAGTGTAGAAGAATTGTTTGCACAGCCAAGCACTGGGTTAGAAAAGCCTAAGACCAGGTGGAATTAACTGTGGCCAGGGACATCAAGAGCAACAAGAAAAGTTTCTTTAGATTTATCAGGGAAAAAAGGAAAACTAGGCAAAATTCNCTTAGGGATATGGTCTAGCAGTTAGACACTAGGAGAAAAGGTTGGACTCGATGACCCCAGAGGTCCTTTCCAGCCATGATGATTCTGTGATTCTGTGATAAGGAAACAACCAAGCTGGTAAGCCAGGATATGTAGAAGGCTGAGGTGCTCAATGGCATTTTTTGCCTCAGTCTTCACTAGAAGGGTCTCAAACCATGCCACCCAAGTCACAGGCTGGGACTGGGAGAAAGAGGAACCACCAGTGGTAAGGGCAGATCAAGTTTGTGACTGTACAAAGAAGCTGAAGGTTCACAAGTCAAAGGTTTTGATGGGATTTATCCAAGTGTTCTCAAGGAACTGGTGGATGAAGTTCCTAGACCATTATGCATCATATCTGAGAAATCATGACAGTCTGGTGAAGTTCCCATCAAGTGGGAAAGGGGAAACATAATTCCCATTTTTAAAAAGGCAAAAAAAGATGACCCAGGGAAATTCAGGGCATTCAGTCTCATCCCTGTGCCTTGCAAGATCATGAAGCAGATTATCCTCCTGGAAACTTTGTAGGTGACATGGACAATGGCACTGAGTGCACCCTCGGCAGATTTGCTGATGACACCAAGCTGTGTGGTGTGGCTGACATGCTGGAGGAAAGGAAGGCTGTCCAGAGGGATCTTTGCAGGCTTGAGAAATGGGCCTGTGCAAACTGTATGTGGTTCAACAAGTCCAAGTGCAGGGTCCTACACCTGGGTCAGGGTAATCCCAAGTACAAATACATGGTGGGTGATGAATATATTGAAAACAGTCTTGAGGAGAAGAACATGAGGGTTTTAGCAGATGAGAAGCAAAGCATAATCCAGCAGTGTGTGAGTGAAGTCCAGAAGACCAACTGTATCTCGGACTGTGTCAAAATAAGTGTAATCAGCACGTCAAGGGAGTTGATGCCTCTCTTCTCACCTGGAGTACTGTGTCAAGTTCTGGAGCCCCCAGTACCAGAACGACACAGAGTGTTGCAGCGAGTCCAGAGGAGGACTGAAGCACTTCTCTTATGAAGACAGGTTGAGAGAATTGGGGCTGTTCAGCTTGGAGAAGAGAAGGCTCTGGTGAGGACCTTATAGCAGCCTTCCTGTACCCGAAGGAGGCCTGCAGGAAGGTTGGAGAGGGGTTTTTTGTTAGGGAATCTAGAGATAGAACAAGGGGGAATGGTTTCAAGCTCAAAGATCTTGGATCTTAAGGAGAAATTCCTCACTATGAGCGTGGTGAAGCACTGACACAGATTTCCCAGAGTAGTTGTGGATGGCCCCTTCCAGGAAGTGTTTAAAGCCTGGTTGGACAGGACCCTGGGTGGCTGGAACTAGATGATTTCTGGGATCCCTTCCAACCTAAGCCAGTCTAAGGTTCTGTGATAATGTAGTCTGTCTTTGGTCTGTAAACACTTAGTGGCACAAACAGTGCCTTGTTTAGACAGTCACAATAGACGTAATATTAAAAGTAAAATGAATGGTCATCTGGATGAACAACAAATTCTGTTTTCACTCTTGTTTATAATTTGTTTATAGTCAGCACTCTTGTTTTTTACAGAAAATATTCCCAGTTCATTTGTAGCAATCTAGAGAATCAGTCTTAGCTAAATTTGGTACCACACCATTTCCACAAGAGAAAAATCATCATCTGAATTTGAAAAGCCTTCGTAGGTCTACCGGATTTTGGGGTTTAGTGTACATTTTTGGCCTTTGTGCCATTCAGGGGTTCACAGTATACCAAGACTGATCATCAGGTTCTGACAGTAGGTCATGAATGTTAAGTGATCTCCCCATCCGAGATGGGGACTGCACTCATCAAATTTCAAGTGTACCTCTTTCTTCTGGTGCTTTATAACTCTGACCCAGAAGAGTGTGAGATCCAAGTGGCAACAATGAGCTGCCTAGATATATTTGCACTGCAATACTACCTAACAGCTTAGAGGCTGCTCTTGGTGTACTTTGGACGAGATAACAACTACATGTGTTCTCAAACCAGCACAATCTCTAAAATCATCTTGAATGGAAGGAAGCTAGTATCTCCCTGTCATTACTTCTCTGAGCTGCTTCAGATTTAAACAAAACCCATTTCATCGCCAAATAAAAGGTCTCATTTGTTTTCTGCTCTATTCTTCTCCAGCATGGCAAAACACCTCCATCTGCCAAGAGAATGTTCCCTGTAAATATCAGTGTGCAGAAACACACTACAGACAGACATCCTTTCACTGCTTAAACTGGCTTCCCACAAGATCAAACAATGCTGATATCTGCCGGCACTGGAGAAGTTTTTTGATTCCTGAGAAAATAAATGAACAGAGTTACTGCTGCAAAATTGCCAGTTTAGGCTAAGGTATAGCAATGCACTTTTGCCTTCAGTTAATCCTTCAGTCTGTTGCTGAGATCTCTGGTTTTAAGTAGTTCTGTGCCATTGGAGCTGCATGAGAGAGCTGAAGGTCATCACAGAAACATCACGTTCCGCCTCAACACAAGGGGGAACTTCTTTGCTGTGAGGGTCACAGAGCACTGGAACAGACTCCCCAGGGAGGTCATGGAGTCTCCTTCTCTGGGGACTTTCAAGGCCCGCCTGGATGCGTTCCACTGTGATCTGTGTTTTGTCCTGCTCCGGCAGGGGGGTTGGACTTGATGACCTCTTGGGTCCCTTCCAACCCCTAACATCCTATGAGCCTATGATCACAGAGGGTTTCTGTGTCCGTATTGTGGGAAGTGAGAATAAATATCCTTATGTTAGCAGTGAGGAGCTGGAACAGATATGAAACCCCTCTCCTGTAAGTACTAGTCTTTCAAGTTTCCTGTTTACCGGTGTGTAGCACCTTCGGCATAGGACAATGGGGTTGAGACTGTGTGTAGAACAATGTACAATGTGATGAGGAAGCAGCACAGGCTGCAACCCAAGAGGATGTTCACTATTATGGCTTGCTAGAGTATCAAGCCTCTGCTGTGTGACATGTCACAGGTCAAGGGTTCTGTTTCAATCTGCCTGAAAATGTGTGAGGTGTCCTGCAAGGAAGACGCAGGGAGGGGTTCCTATATTTACTTTGTGTTTAGTACAGCAGGTATAAGCAGCTCAAAGTCTAGGCTTAAGTTCTTCTGAGCTGGATTCACGAATTGCACAAGATAAAGTTGTGATAGTAAGAAAGAATTTGGAGTTAACCCCAAATCTGATTTATCAAAATATGACAGCATCTCCAGTGGGTAGTGCTGTTGGAGAAAAACAAAAGCATATTTTCACATAGATGAAGAGCTTATGTCTTCTCTAATAATGAAAATCTTTTAAATTAAGAGTTGTCCATTTATTCTATAAGAGTTTGGTGTGGTACAAATAATAAACATATCTTATAAAAGTACTTGAAGCCCTGACTATTTTTGGTATTCTCATCCTGATGCTGCTCTTGAATCCACTCATAAAACTGTTGCATGGGAGCCTCTTTTCATTTTGTGTCTTTTGAAGTAGAATTAGTTTTTTGAAGAAAGTATTCAATTATAAATTCACAAGTTCAATCTTATTTCTGCCCTTTTGATAGACTAAATCATCTGCTGGTATGCCTGCTTTTGGTGCAAACTGTTTTCAAGTTGTGCAAATTACATTTTTATAGACCTAATTTGCTGGAAGACTGCCAGAACCCCTTGTCTCCTTTGAATATGGCATTGCGAGAATCAAACATAAGGAAGAGGAGTAGTGGAAGGTATTGATGTAGCTGTTAGGAGATTATCAGAATTAGACCGATTTACAGAACATTCCAGACAGGTTTTTTAGTCCTGGTTATAATGTCTCTACAAATGGGTGGTTACACAATGAAAAATGTTTTCCTGACTAGAAGGTTTCATTTATATCTGTGCCAAAAATAAGACAGTCTCTGACTTACAGTTCTGCTGGCTGAACAAATTGTTTGGTATGGAAATTTTGACAAGCTTTTCTTGCCTTACTTTTCCCAGTAAGCATCTTTTGCTGCCCTCTGAAAACATGCTTCGTCCTGAATTCAACCTTCCTTATTGCTCCTTTCCTTTTGCTGCTACACAGTGAGTTAGACTTTCAGCCATCATATCTGCTTTCCTGCCAAAAAGTTTTGAAGGGAAAGACTTTTCCTCCAGTGTTCCAAAGTGTTTTCTTTTTTTTTAAAAAGGAAAACATTTAGCATATCTCTTGGAAATACTTTTATGTAGTGTTCCTGCATACATTTAAGATCCTTCTAGTGCATCTCCCTCTTTAAGATAATCTACTTGTGCCTACAATTAGCCCTGATCATACCTGCCTCTGGATTTTTGGTGCCATTTAATTCCCCAGATGAGATTTAAAGAGGTCTCTTACTTTCACCCTGTCTCTACTGATTACTCTTTCTGTATTGTAATGTGGTCACTTTTTGTTAGGGCATACTCGTTCAAGTTATGGTAGATATCATCCAACTGACACAAGCCGTTACACCAGCCAGTGCAGATCATGGTAAAGATCTGTAAACCTCTTTCTAATGAGCTTGAACCCTTTATTGTCTTACAGGTAATTTTGCTACTTTAGCACAGTTGGACATCCATAAATAGTCTTGCTTTTTGACATGGCTCGGTAGCCTAAGCATGGCTCTATATTAACACACCTATGCATTTCCTGGGTTTGGGATGCAGTGCCAACAGTTGTGCACCAGAGACCTCTGGTGCTTATCTCTGTTGTGTAATGTGAAGATACTCCTGAACTTCCAGTCTCCTTCTCACATAAAGCCACAGACATGAAGACGAAGATGTGTGTTTCTTCTTTTTTTAGTCCTTTTCTTCATTCACAGAGATTTACCTTGTCATTAAAATTCAGCTATTCAACTCAGTGTTTCTTAGAATCCTGATGTGGCAAGATGTTGAAGAACAGGCTCCAAACTCATCAAATTGCACTTAATACCATTGCAGTATCCACATGGTGTAACTGTTTATCTTTTCATTAAAAGGAATGCAATAATAAATAATAATATTACTGTTATACCTGAATAATAAATGCAATCATGACAAGTGACACAGTTCTCTAAGAAGTATAAAGTCACGTTAATGCAGGGTTTCATCTTCCACAGTGGGGGACACAATGTTTGGTATACTCTTAAATATCTGCTCTATTGCAGGTCTGCCAGCTACGAAAAATGATTTCTAAGATTTGACATTCCAGTTTCTCTTGCCAAACCATGTAAATGGTCACACATACCTGTGGCACTGTGAGGACATGTAAACTACATTCATTTAACTCTACCAGCAGAGCACCCGTTCAGATGTGAGTGGATCTTGCAGGACACAGCAGTAAAACTGGGTGTTAATGAGGGCTGTCTTCTTTATTGTAGACATCTGGAATCAGTTACATGGAAAAGTGCTGTCCAGAGTATGTCCCTCATGCACATCAGGGTCCTGAGGGCAGGAAGTGACCGAGGAGTCCCTTCTGTGTTGAATTCTGCCATACTTAGTCATAGGTCTGACTGATTTCAGTAAAATTCCTCTTCTTGAAGTGTAATTTACTAAGTATTTGCAAATACAGGAATGATTGGAGAGTGGGGAAAAGGTGTGGTAAAAGACACTTGGCGTCGCACTTTTTCTTGATTTCTGGATGTAAGCATGAAACATCAGTCTTAACAGGAACTTATCAGTGCTAACCAGACACAGTCTCTGCTACTGTCAATAGAGCTATGGTGTTGGCAGTAGCAGAGACTTAGAGGATTATGCCCAAAGCGTTTAGTAGCAACCTGGAGGCAGAGTTCTTATAATTCTGCAAGACCTAGTTCACAGATGTTCCCCTTTTTATTTCTGTGTAGGAATCACCCACATCTGGCCAGTTCTGAGGACCTCTTAGTGTTGATAGGACAATGAGCACTATCTTCAGTTCCTGAGTTCATCAATACATCTGATAATAAATAAGGCAAAAGGACAAGACAGTTGTGGGATGCACTCTGTGGTACTTAGGCTACATATTTCTACTTAACTTTGCATATGTCTTGTTCCCTTGCTCTCTCTAGCACCACACTAAATGGTAGATGGGACCTTTAATGCTTCTGCGTGCTTCAAAACAGCAGCTAGTGATTTTTCTAGCTCTTATTTGCTCTTGATGTCAGGTTACTGTCCAGAAAGTGGAGACCTTCAAAAATTCTCTCATCAGAGAAAGAAGGGAAATACTTTGCAACTTTCAGGACAAAGCTCAGTAATTCAGAACCGAACAATAATTAATAAAGGGGGAAGTCACAAAAAGGAAAGCTGGTCACAATCCCTATTACAGTGCCTGCAGCTGTTCACATCATCTTCAGTGCCAGAGAAAGAAAATTTCCCAAAGAGCAGATTATTAGCACAGAGTACAGTCCTTTAACCACTTTTGTTCTTGGTGGCAAAATGTCTGAATGTGATAGACACAAAACTCTTAAAATCAAATTATGAGTATTAAGACAATTAAGGCAATCTTCATTCCTTAATGAAGGAATTCTTAATTCCTGTGTCCTTCCTGCATCTGGCTGCACAGATAGTTCAGTGCTGGTGAAATTAATGTGAAGAAAACTGTCTCCATCTGTCTGGGACAGGATTTAGGCTCAAGCACTGTTTTTGTCATTTTGGTGTTCTGTGCTAGTTCTTGCCATGCTGATTGCCTTGGGAGGGATTCTGCAAAGCACCATGACATACAAGTCCTCCTCTCTCTTTTGGAGCAAATTGTTAAAAGTGCTGAGGAGAAAATCAGCTCAACACCTGTTTGAACCCTAGTGAGTGGTGAGTGGTTTGGGAAGTGGAACCAGCTGGAACCACTGGAGATTACTATATGCATGTATTTTAGCCAAACACAGATTAATCTTTGGCCAGATTGCCTGGACTTAGACAATTTTGCACAGAATGGGGCTGTTACTGCTTATGAGCAGCTCTTCTTCTTGACAGTGTCCACAAGTGATTCTTTCAATCTGCTTTCTTAGTAAGTGCAATATTAAAAATGTTCTGATGCACCCACTCCCCATTCTTCTGGCTAAGAGTGCAAGTCTCTTGAAAAATCACGCATAATTATGAAGCAAGACTGCAATTTTATGCAGAAGGTATTGTTTCCTGTAATGTTAAAATCAGTTAAAAACTTTTTTGTCAGTTTGAAATTAAAAATAAGCATCTTCTAAAAAAAGTGTGAGCACACAATATGCATATGCCTGCTTTTCTGATCTGTTCGCTCAATGGTAGTATTTTGGCCAAGAAGTCTTTCTTAATCCTAGTCAAAAATGACTGTGAAGTCTGGCATTTCATTGACACATGACTCCAGAGATGCTGTTCTGCTGCTTTGCAAAGCATCAGTGTGTTTGTGTACCCCAAGTAGCAAAACCGATGTCATTGGGTTGGGTCAGCCACCAGCTAAGACTAGTGTTTGCAGATGGGCCAAGATACACTACAGCCCTGGTTCCTATTGAAAACAAAGGCACAGGCACACACTACAAGTGTGTATTATATCATCATCAGATGATTCATATTATTCCCTGACAAAATAATGCATCAGTATTTTTTATGAAAACTAACTGATTTGGTCCTGTGTCAATTTTATTTGCCATCAACACTGTTTCAGTTTTGGTGGAACTCTGCCAACTTTTCCTATTCCCCTTGCTCCAACCAGCCCTTGAAAACTGACTTTCACAGGCTGTATGTGATTAGACAGTGGGGTCTCTGTAAGTGTGGTCTCATAAGAGCAGCTGTGTGTTTTTTCTGTAGAGGGAACTTGTCATTAAAGAACTGAGAAGATGAGTGGGTTGTACCTTGGGCTGCTTTTCTTTTAATTTGGCCTTCATTTACTTTAGACACTATGAAGGAGTCTGCATTAGTTGATGGTGCCCACAATTCACTTGTACTGGTGAAGGCAGCTTGACAGCTGCATAAATCACAGCTAGATACCACTAATAGATTGCTACATATGAATTTGTAGAGGACCACCCAAGAACAGCTCGGGGCAGCCTGCAGTCACACTAGGCTTGCACATGAGTACAGTAATGCAAATTAACTTAACTCTTTGTGAGCTCTTTGTATAGTTTTCCTTTTAATGAAGCTACCATTGTTTCTCCACTTTTTCTTAGACTTACCCACCAGACAGGTGAAGAGGGTTGCCAGTATCCAGTGCCTGCCACCATCAATAGCTGCAGGCTCAAATTAAGTTTTGTTTGTTTGTTCATGGAGAGATACCAGCTTGCTTCTTCACCTTGACTTGTACAATGAGGTGGGAAGGCGAAGGAGAGTAAAAGGATTGAGAAAAAAAATGAGCTTCTAGTTTAGTATAGGTACTTCTTGTACGCTGGAGACAAAAGCTTGGACAGGGCAAAGCAATCATTAAATTGCCCTAATGGTGAGGAATTTTATCCTGCCATCTCTAATTAAAGGCTGTCAGAATGTGATAACATGCCCATCAAAAGGAATACTATGGGAGCACAGGAACAGGAACTTGTTTTTTGTGGCCATCCTTGACAAGGAGTTTAGCTGCCACATTAAAAGCTAGAAAGCTATTGACCCATTGTCACCCGACATAACCCAAGCTCTGGGAAATATTAATCAATAGCAAGGTTATACTATGCATCACTGACATGGATTACAAGTGGAAAAGCCTGATTCTTATCAGATGCCTTGTGTCATCTGCATGTCTCTAGGGTTGCTGTGTTGTGTAGCTACTGGCCCTGTGGCTTTCTGCAGTAGCAGTTGTTGATGGATTCTTGACTTTTTGGCTAATGGCTATGCAATCAGCATAGTTTATGTTTGCCATGTGCTTTATTAGGGAGTATTTTTCACACTTTAAAGAAATTACAGTCTTGTGCTAACATATTTCACTCTTCTGGCATTCCCATCTTAGCCTCCTGCAGTGGTGTCATGGTAAAAAAATTCAATGTTTCCCCAGTATAATATTAACCAGAATGCTGATAAAACACCATCTGTAGCATTTTTTCCTTATCTTCTAGTTAGTACTGGAGGTAGCAGTATCTTACGTAAGAATTTCCATTTCCACTCTCACAGTCTGCTCTCTAACCTGAGCAGGTGTACGGAGACAAAACTTCGTAAGTGTGCATTACTGCAATTTGCATGTAATTACCATGTAGCGTGTGCAAAGTTACAAATCACAGCTGGCTCTTTATCATTCATTTGTATGGCCAAATTCAAAGTCTGGATGTGCAGTCATGGTGCCCGTAATGATGAGAGTGTGTGTCTGTGTGTGTGTGTGTGCTCACGCACGAGCACGCAAGTGTCTGCACAGAGACTGTGTAACTTGCCTTGTTACACAGAAATTAAAAATCACAAACAATTGTTGTGTAATTCTTATAAGGAGATCAGTAAAGGAAAGACTTCACATTTCCTTTTTTTTTCCCTCGTGACCTTTTGTTTCTTGCTGTATTTATTTCTGTGCTATCTGTGCTAGCATCTGGAAATTCTCTTTTTTTGTCATGTGGTTTGATTTCACTAGTTTTTGGCATCAGAAAGTCAGTTAAAATCTCTTTTGGGACAAGCACACTCAGCATTACACTGCTGCAAAGTCTCAGTCTGAAGGTGGTGACTAGAAAGGGCAAAAGACAACCAGCAAAATCTGTATTTCTTGTTCACACCTGTGGAAAAAAATAATTTTGAGCAAAATTTACACTTAGCTAAAGCTTTTTCCTCTTTAAAGAAAGTGATTGTTTTCCAATCAGAGATCAGCAATAGTTCTTAGAGTCACTCAATATTCCAATGCTGGGTAAGAAAGTTTATTCTCTGTGTGCAATGGCACTGACTATTAACAAACAGCAGATTTGCCAATCAGAAATGGTAAAACACTCCAGAATTGTCTCTTAGCAGTGAACTGAGCAGATGTGTGGCCTTCAAGAACAATTAGCATATGTTGCTTGGCAGCAGTCTGATGAGTTACATGTACCATCAGCTGTTTTTTGTACTGTGCCAAAGCTCAGCATCACACCTTGCACAATGAGGAAAGCAAAAGTGGTTTTGATAAGTCTAAAAAGCCTTCATTAGTCTTGCTGCACTCTTTCACTCAGCTACATGTTCTGAGAAACTGGCAAATGTGTGCAGCTGTGAAGGATAGCAGGGGCACTAGACAGTGTGGTTACAAATGTCACGCCAGCTCTCAGATTACATTTATTGACTTGGTACTTCTATACTAAAGAAAACCTTTATTAAAAAACCCCAAACCAAACCAAACCTAAACCACTCAAATATTGTCTTGCGCACATCTGGTTTGGTTTTATTTCTTCAAAATTAGATTTGTTTTCCTCCTCCACTCACAGGAAATATGTTTAGGAACAATGTTCATCTTGGAATGGCATGTGGTGGTATGGCATGCTGACACTTTTTCAAATCTGTTTGCTTCCTACCAGACAACAGTTGCTAAAACGTTCCTGGAATGAACATTACTTTTTGGCTTGAGTGTTTGGACCCCTTGCATCCAATTATAGCACTTTCTAACACTCACGATTAACTTCCAAACTGTCATAATGGCTGTAACACCCATTACCAGGGGAAAAAACCCAAAAGCTTACATGAGTCTGTGCAGTGACATGCTTCAAGGCTGCCTCCACGTTTTCCTGCCTCTGGTTTCCTGGTGCTGAGCTTGGAAAAACAGCCCTAAGTTTTGGGTCCTCTCTGATGTGGCATTTGTGAAGAAGATTTTGCCTTTTGGCTTTAGAACAGCTATTCCCTCTGTTCACAGATTTGGTCACAACATTCCTTGCCAGGTGTGTTAGCCTCAAACCAGACACTCGGCCATGCTTGACTAATAGCTCCCTGTACTCCAAAGGCCACAGTAAAGTCCTAGTGAGACAGTGCTGTTGGTAGGAGGCTATGAGCTGCACTTTCAGAGGACTGTGGACCCAGTCTACATGTAAGTGTTTTCCACAGCTCTTGCAATGGAATTTTAGCCTGACTGAGCCTATTTGGTCTGGAAAGGATGTTTCAGGGCTATTCTTAACTATGCGTTGCTTACATACATGAAGGGATATGGCCTTTTTGTCTTTTCTGAGCTGGATGATGGTCAGAAAAGAATTTTCAGGAGAATGGCGTAAACCAAAAAACATTGAGTTCGATTTTCAGTGTTTTTACGTGTTACAAGTCTGAGCTCTGTTCATCAGCACCATCTTTTTTTTTAAAAAGTCATTTGATCATGCATAACTGTGTTGTACAATGTATATCTGTTTCTTGGTTGGACAATAGTATTGAAATTGATAAAGTCAGTTCTTTTTAACACCTCAAGTATTGGAGTCCACAAGCATTTCTAAATTTCCACACAGAAATTGAAGATATCACCACCATTACCCCAGGACAGACAGCTCATAGCATATCTGAGACTGTCAAAGAACAAGGCAGTCATAGAAAGTCTAAGGTGACTTCTGCTTCTTAATTTGAGTTAATATTTCTGGAAGATTTTTGAGCTCATGTCCAATGGCTCTGCAGAGCTGCCGCTGCCTGCCACGGTGAAAGTTAGGATCCAGCTGGCTCCTTACTGTCACATGGCTGCTTAATGAAGGAGCCCAGCAGATGCTGCATTTCCAGATGCATTGTTACGGTGTGACAATTACTGTGTTCCAGTAATTCAAATTATGCAGAGGCCAGAAACATTCAGAATCACTAACTCACTGCTCTGTGAGTACAAAGGCAATGGCCTGAGTAGCTAAGCAATAGTTGGAAGTTTTAGGTCAAAGTGTCAAGGTGTCTTTACAAACAATCTTTACTGACTGGAAAGGACTAGTGCAGTCATCGCCATTTCTTCATGGTTTGCTCTTGAAAAACAGAAAGAGAAACAGCAACAACTTCTCTCCAACATTTTACCGATCAAGAAACCAGGCAGTTTTAAAATTATCTTTGAGAAACTAATGATGAGGTAACAAATACTGAAAAGTGATTAACCATGAGGATGGACTTAACAGCTTCGTTAAAAAAACCTTTAAAAGGTTTGTTGGTAACGAGAATTAAGTAATGAGAAAATTAACGTCAACATGATCTGGGTAAAGGGTTTAGTATTCTTTTAACTATCTCCAATTTGTGTTTCTTTGTCATTACAGCTTACCTAATCGCTAGTATCTTGGAGCAGATTGTTACTGACCTGGTGATAAGAATTAAAAACTGTCTTGGTGATAAGTTATCTAAAGAAAGAGCGCCCATTGCACAAATTTTCTCTGTTAATCTTTCTCAGGTGTTTTGAGCTTTGGGGAGGTTTAAAACAAAAAAAAAGGGTGAAGTCTTTAGCTGCATAACTTATCTATTGCGGGACATAACCTTGTGGACTCTGCGCAAATCAATATGATTTTCAAGTAGAAGCCGTTTTATTGCTAAAACTTAGGCAATGTACACACTCTTACAGAACAGTGAGAGGTCTGTCAAACACCCCAGCAACCCGTGCCGCGATCTCATTGGCTGCCATACAGGGCCCAGGAGGTGTCCAAGGCAATGTTGTTGTTACCTCTTGTTGCCTCTGCCGGTGGTTAGCCTTAGACAAAGACGGCTACTTGTGCTAATCGCTATGCTTAAGCAGACTATCAACATCAATTCACATGTCAAAATGCTCCCCCTGTCCTTGCTCCCACAACAATGACTCCACAGAACCCAGTGTCTCCAACAGAAGTCTACATGCAAAATCTTCAGATTGTCCTTTGGGAAGGTACATATCTAAATAAATTACCTTTCCTTTCCTCTTACTCACATTAACATAACCCGAAATGAACTACATAGAATTAAAGAGAACATCATTGATGTAAAATCAGGATGAGACAGAGAAAAATCTGTCCCCATCTGCTTTTAAACGTTGGAGTTGCACTTAAATGACCCAGGTGTTCTGAAGATTGTTTCATACTACTGCTGCACATCATGCAACCTAAGCACATAGAAACAACGAGAGATTGAGTCAAACTCTAGGAGAGGTTGAGGGAGCTGGGTCTCTTTAGTTTGGAGGAGACTGAGGGGTGACCTCATTAATATCTACAAATATTTGAGGGGTGGGTGTCAGGACGATGGCACTGGGCTGTTCTCGGTGTCATGTAGTGATAGGACAAGGGGCAATGGTTGTAAGCTGGAACCTGATGTGGAACAGGAGGTTCCACATCAACCTGAGAAAGAACTTCACGGTGAGGGTGACGGAGCACTGGAACAGGCTGCCCAGGGAGGTTGTGGAGTCTCCCTCACTGGAGATATTCAAGACCCAACTAGACAGGTTCCTGTGTGACTTGGTTTAGGTGATCCTGCTGTTGCAGGCGGATTGGACTAGATGATCTTTCGAGGTCCCTTCCAATCCGTAGCGATTCTATGAATCTATGATTCTAACATGTGAATACTGCAGAAATGCGAATCTGAGATTTGCTGCTGGACCATGTTATGGTTATACCATAACATTGTCCAAATGTTATACCATAACCATGTTATGGTTATACCATAACATTGTCCAAATTTCATAGATCAAACACATGTAGATTTTAAGGAGGCTTCAGCAACGGGGGAGATCAGACTTAGTGGGTTGTATATATCTATTTAATATGTAGTTTTATTAGTTAACTTTCCAAAGTCTGTGTTGATATTTCAGCTGGAGCACATCAGGATGTGCCGGAAGTCCATCAGTTAACCCAGCCTCATGCAAAACATTGTAACCACTCCCCTAAACAGGATTTTACCTGAGAAAATTGATGACCTTGGAATACTTCATGAGAGAAAACCTGGAAATGTCCAAAAGATAAGAAGGGTTCAGCTTGTCAAATATTTATGGATTTTTTATTTCTTGAAAATTCCTATAAATTTTACTAAAATTCTGCTGAAAACATACTTAATCTCGTTATTATCTTAACTGTCCCTGCATCACTCAAACTTCACTTTTAGTGAGGGCCCAAAAGCTGCCAAAATCTTTGACAGGTTTTCTCCAAGTCCAGAGAGAACATAGGACCTTTTATAGGTGTTGTTAGCAATCTCTCACTCTGCTAGAGAATAAACCACATAGGATTCAAAATAGTTCTAAAATGATAGTGATGGTGAACATCAGCAGAGTGAATTGTACAGTCAGTTCACCTGTGTGCAGAAAGGCATTTCTGAGAAAAGGTCAATCTTTCATAGATACTCCAGAAAAGTGGTTTGAGTTTTGTATACAAGTCATGGAACCCGCTCAGACCTCCCTTTGTGGATTCTCTGTTACTAAGAACTCTATGGAAAAGTTTTCTTGGACTCTGTTTTCCTTCAGTGCTGTGTGAGCGGTATCTAATATCTTCCAAATTAAATACAAGATTTGGTGTCCAAATACTAGGTCCAAAACTTAGGTCCAACACAATCCAGAGGGAGCTGGATCATCTTCATAAGTGGTTACAGCCAAAGCTGACAACATCAAAGGCGTGCTCTGCTTCTGTCACTTCACTGGGTGATTGGGTGATGCCTTATCTTAGGAAGTGTCTTTCCCTTGAAGATAAATCCTCATGCCCTCCTGCAAACATCTGATACTTGTACCTTAGCTGACGAACTCATCCATTGCAAGAGGTCAGATAGGTACCAAGGAGTTCATTAGAGTGTTGAAATCTTCCGCTTTCTGGTAAGGAACATATTGTTATCATTGGATTATTTTAATGATGGGAATGTCTGACTCACTCTCAAGCTGGTGTTACTTGTATTTAGGCTTCCTTGTCCTTATTGACCTCTGATTTTCTGGAAGCAGCATGAAAAGTAAAATGAGTCATTACAGAATATGTGCTTTTTAAGCAAATTGCTTGCAGAATTCAAAAACTTGCAATGACATGATAGTGGAACAGAAGGACCCCTGAATAAATATTGNAGTTTATACTGGTATCTGGGGTTGTTCTTGCCCAGATGCAAGACTCTACACTTACCCTTGTTATACCTCATTAAATTTTTCTCAGCCCAGCTCTCCAGCCTATCCAGATCTCGCTGAATGACAGCACAGTCTACTGTCACAGTCTTGAATGTCAAGAGAGCTAGTTAAGCTAAAATCCATAACAATAATAATAAAAACCTGAGAGATACCAGCCAACTGCTGGAAAGAGGCTTTCATGCAGTTTTTGCAAGTGAATGGTAAAAACAAAGAAGAAAGAGGCATTTATTACCCAAGTTGTACTACAAGCCCCTTTGCCATACAGAGGGAGCCAGTCCCATACTGTACTTAAGGAACATGTTTGTGGGTCAAAACCTCTTGGAATTCTGGGCTACAAAGTTCTTAACATCAAGCAGTATAAGCTAAACCTTCTGGTGAGAAAACAAACCTCTGTGGTTCCATGACGTGTAATGTGAGAGCTGTGGAATGACAAACATATTGCCAACTGGCTCACTGCAACACTGGGAAAAGAAATCATTTATTCTAGCAAATGCATTAAAATTTGGTTTATATATATAAATTTTTCAACAAGTATCAGTCATTAGGAATCAGAACAACTCTTTTGACCTGACTGCAAGCCCATCCCTACCTGGTACATTGGAAATATAATAATATAGCTGGTCCTGTGGTGGGCAAATCCACCTCCTTTTACTGGTCCCAGTTGTGATTTGCAGAAACACTTGAACTATATCACCCTACTGCCCTGTTCAGTCTCTCAGCAGTACCAGGGATTTTACAACGCTTGGGTTATACCCCATCTTTCTCACCAAGGTGTCTGAAAGATCAACATAGACCAAACTCATGCTGGTCCTTGAATTTCTTGAGACTTTACTACATCCATGTGACTGATCATGCAAAGCGAAGTTGACTGTGTCTTACTGATCCATGTGATTTGGTGAGTAATAAAATCAAATCACCTGCATCACCTAACATCTATCATTATCATTGTCACCTAACCACTGTCATTATCATTGTCACCATTATGAGCTAGTCACTTCAAACATCTGATGTCTCTTGGTCAGTCTCCTCAGTTTGGTAAAGGATGGCAGAGTGTCCATGGCTCTGATAGAACTTGTATTGTGTACCGAATAGCTATTAAGATTTGAGGTGTTTTCTGCTTTCATTGCATATATTTAAAAACCTATTGTAATCGTATTTTAGAAAAGTCATACTTATAAGCAAAGACGTGTACTGTCTCCTTCCCTCTTATGTGGGGTTTTATTGTTTCTCAGTGAATCTCTGCCTACTTCACATGCCAAACTGCAAATGCATCTTTAACGCTAGATGCCTAGGGCAGGAAAGATTTTGGGTCCTTTTTGGTTTTATTATGTCCAGCTCCTGATCACAGAAAGGAAGCCTGAGAATGTAGGTAAAACGGAAACTGATCATTCAGGAATGCATTACAAAAACAAAGTAATGCTGCAAGAATCATCTTATCCAGTGAAAAAAGCACAGAAAGTCCAACTCTGCTAGGTCTGAGCAAAGCCTAAGGCATTTAGGATCTCAAAGGCCCTAAGTTAGCTCTAGTGCCTACACTGTAATACAACCTTACAAGGACATACTTTATCAGTGTAAAATTTGACTCTCCCTTTTTTACCTATACAAGAACTCCGTTTTTTACTAAGGGGGTGGGGGTGGGGGGAGTAGGGGGTGGTGGTAGTGTTGTTGGAAAGAGAGAGATGAAAGCTCCCAGGTAAACAGGTAGTGGGCACAGCTTTCTGAGACTGTTTAATTAGAAAACACTAGATGATCCTAATCAGATTTAAGACAATTACATGCAACAAGATGCTTAGGTAAGTAAGGCAACTCTCTTGTTTCTAACTGGCAAAAGTGATGAGTGGCAGCAAAAGACTTCACTTCCTTTCCCCTTGTCCCTAATCCTTTGTTTAGGAAACCTTCCTTGTTGTGAGAAAGGTTTCTTTAGCCCCATCAAAGCAAAACTGCTCTTCAATGTATTTCCACTTCTTTGATACAGTAGACTGGGAGTAAGAGCTGCCAAATGAGAGACTGTTGGGTGTAAGGGAGTCAGGAATTGTTATAGGTCTTTTTTCCATCACGATCTTATTGTGAGATGTAGCCTCTGCTTGAGTTTCATTGCCGGGCAACTTTAAGATTTCTTCTGCAGTCCTTTAGCACAGAAACCAGAGAGTTCAGTGTTCTGCTTGACAGAAAGTTTTAAAATGTATCTTTATGGTTATTTTTGTTAAGTAATTAGGAAAAGAGATCTGTGGTGGCAAAACTAAGAACCCCTGTAGCTGCAAAACTGTGATGTGACATTAGTGCTAATTCTCCTTTTGCTTACTAGGACGAGACACATGCTAAGGCTGCATTTCTTCCATCACATTCCTCTTTTCCAAATGAGATGTAATAGTTCCTTAGCAATTATTTATTTTGAAACCACTCCTTTGAACAAGTAATCACTTTTAAGCCTTGCCTGTAGTCTTCTAATGGCTGTTTAACACTACCTGTGCACTCAGTCCGGAAATCTGCCTCTGTTATTGTTGGCATGAGAAAGTACAAAATAATAAAACACGGAAACTTCACCAGGCACAGGTCCTATGCTACTCCCAGTCTCACTCTTGCAAATCTGGATTAAGAATATTATTAATTGACCTTGGATCAATTGGGAGCAGGACTTACAAGGCATAAGAAAGTTCCCCCATATTTCATACCAGGATAGAGGTGCAGTGAGGCTAATCATAGAATCATAGAATCATAGAATCACAGAATCTTTAGAGATTGGAAGGGGCCTCCAAAGATCATCTAGTCCAATCCCCCTGCCACAGCAAGATCACCTAGACCAAGTCACACAGTCAGTCTGGGTTAGAAGGGACCACAGGATCTTCCAGTTCCTACTCCCCTACCATGGGCATGGACACCTCACCCTAGATCAGGCTGGCCAGAGCCTCATCCAGCCTGGCCTTAAACACCTCCAAGGATGGGGCCTCCACCACCTTCCTGGGCAATCCATTCCAGGCTCTCACCCCCTCACGGTGAACAACTTCCTCCTCACATCCAGTCTAAATCTACCCATCTCCAGCTTTGCTCAATTACCCCTAGTCCTGTTGCGACCTGACATCCTAAAAACGCCGTCCCCAGCCTTTTTGTAGGCCCCCTGTGTTGTCTTTCAGGAGTGAAAGGTCCAGATATATCTCTGTTGTCACTGAAAAAATATGACACTGAAAAACCACGAAATAACATGGGAGAAGTAGTGCAGAGGCCTCTGATTCTTATCTGCTAAGTGTTTTACAAGAAGCAGTATAATGAGACAAACATTAACCCAATTAACAAATTTAACTTAGACTGTGTTAAAATGTAAAGAGTAAACCGCATGTAAAAAAACAGCAGGAATTAAGGTTAACCTTCCAGCACATCTTGTTCTGGCCCTGTTGTCTGTAGCAGCACTTTATGTGGGAAGTAGCCATTGGGAAAGAGTCTTTGGGGTAGAGTTTCACCGGTCTCTTGCTTTCCGGTCTCATGTAATTTTAAAGCCAGTGTATGTGATGTGTTGGAATCCTGTTTTTTTCTTCCTGGTTTTCAAGTGTGAGTCTAGAATTATTTATGCAGCTTTTCCTTACAAATCCTGACAGACGCAAACTGTGCCATACACTGAGCATCTAAATCAAGCTCAGTATACACTAGCCCAACAGTGTTTATGCTGCCAATTAAAGACATCAATTTTTTGAATTATACAGGGAGCGAAATGACCTCTGACAGCTGTGAATTGCAGAAAAAGGGCTCTATTGTTCAAAGAACTGTCTTTAATATAGAGAAACCCTTGCTAAACTTTTGATTCCCAAGTATGGTAAACATTAATTGGCCATAAACTTAACAAGAATTGGTTCACTCATTCCACAACTTTTGCTCCACTCCCTCACTTTCCTTCTCATTACTTCCCATTAGCCTCTCCAAGCAAGTGCTTTACTCAGAAACACTCCACCCCCCACATTCCCATGTTTCCATCGTTATGCCTTCAGCATTCTCACACTATTTTATTTAGCTCTTTCAGCAGTGCTTACACTGCCAGATGACTTCTACAAAAACAACACCACCCAAAAACACCAGGCTGGCTGTACTCATTTTGCCAGCCTGGCAAACTCTCATGATATTGTCTTAAGTCTTACTGCTGTGTTTCTTAAAATCCAAATCCCAGAGATATTTTAAGAGGTGAGAAGCTCACATTTCACTCCTGTTCAGTGCAGCTTTCTAGTCTTTTACAGTTTCAGAGAAAAGATTAAAACTACTACCTGAGCACTTCCTAGAAGAAAACTAAATGTGAAAGAGCACCAAAAGCCGTTGCTTTCTTGAAATCTCATATTCTTCAAGCCAATCTCATTGTTTTTGGATTCATATTTCTTAACAGTAACGATCTTGCACTAGGCTGAAGCTACATACGTAAATTTTAGTCACTTAGTATATGAGTAGTGTGCTACACAGTTAACAGATTATCATTAACACAGACAAACCCATTTCAGTGTTCTCCCTTTTTAAATACACATTGGATTTTACAGGCAAACAAGAGACTTACAAAGTACAGGAGATACTTTCGACAAATACTTAAAAAAACTAACAACACATTTTTTCTTTTGCCTTTTCAGTAAGGACTCTTATCTTGCAGGCTTGTAAATGCCCATGAAGTGTGTAGAGAAATCTAGAAAGAAAAACTGGAAATTGAGAGAAAAGGCATCAGAAAAACCTGTGAACACATTTTGATGAGAGATGTGACCATCATGTTAGTTGTATACGTGATAAAACGTATCTCAAATTCACTCTTGGCATACGAAGCTGCAACAAGCTCGGGGCTGGTTCTTCATGTGGGTGCATTAAATACTGAGACGTATTTTAAGACTATCAAGTGAAATCAGGGTAATTTGTGGTAGCCACTCTGCAGACCCATGCTACTTGCTGGGCCCCTTCTGGATGAAATATTCAAGATAGCAGTAGAAGGAGGGATTAAATTACATGCCTGGGGCCAGAGAGAAGGGGACAGTTCTTCATCTCTGGTTTCTCAGCCCCTCCTATGACAGCTGAATGAAGCTGCCCCTCTGTTTCTCTGCCATTCTTGCAATTTTTTTTTCCAGTGTCACCATCCTGTCTTGCAGACAGTCTGCAGTGCTGCATTTTTATCCATTTAGTACCTCCTGTGGCTAGGACTAAACTTCTATAGTACTCTCTTTTTCTGGTGCTGATCCTACAAATAATATCTGCCCTGTGAACAGATGAAATGCTGCTCTTGACATCTTCATGTTGATGAGAAGAGTATATATATTCTGCCTAAAGCTTTCCTTTTCATGTTGCTGGAGGTGTCTAATAACAAGAGATTTTTTTACAGGAAAAAAAGGGAGAAAAAAAGTCAGAAGTAAATTGCAAATTACCTAGGGGCAGAAATGCACAAGAGACAGATGATACTTACCAATATTATGCTTCTTTTTTGTTAGATCAGAACTGAGATATAATTTTAACTTATTACCCGGTTCATGATTCATAACTAGGTTGTCTATGAGGAGTTCATGAGGTACTATGTCTGCCCAGAAGAAATGCCGAGTTCTTTGCCTGATCTCATATTACTTATAATTACTAATTAGGTCCCAAGTTCTATTGCTCTGACCCATGGCTCTTCAGTGAGTGCTACAACAACACTGCAGGTTAGACCTTAACAAATGTTTTTATTTATGACCCTGAGGTAACTGAATCAACAGTTTATATTAGTAATTTCCTTGTACAAAAATTGACATAAGTTTGGCTTGAAGGTCATTACTTATAGCTGCTATTCCCCTACTCATAAATTGGATGTGTATTGAAAATATTATACTTTATGTTAATTTGTCAGAGAATTTACTATAATCAAGGAACTAAATTTTAAATATTTTATATTTGTTGTTCTATCATGATGACAAAGAAATGAATGTGTAGAAGGTGGATGTAAAATCAGAAAAATATTTTTATTCCCTATTCAAAACATAGGAATATATAGGAATGAATATATGGCAGATATTGTGGTAATTATTGATTAAAACCTGCTACTTGATGAAGTGAATAACCTAATGATAAAGTAATGGTTATAGAGGACTTGTCATATTTGGAAAACATGTTATTATACATGTTCTTCACATACCAAACCTTGAGATCTCCTGATCAGATGCACAAATGGTGTGTTTGTCTCCAACAGTTAGCTTGCACAAAAATTCTACCAAACCTTTCAATGTTTAAGAATGTTTCCAGGCTTAGCAAAATAGTGATTTCCATCCACACCAGCATAACTGTTATTTACAAACAGCTCAGAGCCCTGCAAAACAAGATTAAAACCATAGGAGTTAGTACTACCTCTACACTGAACAACTTCTGCAACCCTTGAGAACAGTCTGATCCCATGTATGCAATTTCCTAATGCCATGTACAGTCCCTCAGCTCAAATTATTTCTGGAGATTTTCCATTTCAATTCCTCAGTAGGGACTGAGGTTCATCCACCTTTTGGAAACACTTTCTTCACACTTGTATAACATAACCAGGTGCTGATCCTATCAACACTTATTGCTGTGTGGGCAGTCAAGGGCAAAAGATATGGTCCCTTTATTGTCTCCTTTAACTACTCAACTTTCCAGGTTCATACATGGAAGGAATTTGCAGACTGGAATGAATGTATAGCAGCATCTATAGGCAGTAGTGCTTGCTTATTTAAGTACCTATGTGAAGCCTACAGTGTCCTAGAATGATATCAGATATGTATGCTTCTCTTTGTTCCCCATTATGTACATCTGGTCACTTTCTCTTGTGACAGAACTGGGTATTGTTTTTGTATTAGAAAAGGGCTTATTCTGTCTGCACTTCTAGGTTTGATTCTAATTGGTGCTATTGGTAATATCTCCATCCAATTCAACTCAGTCTCTTGACACAATTTATCTATTAGTCATTTGAGTGTTTGATTCATTCTTTCTACTTTCCCAACGGACTGAAAGAGTATGATTGCCGGTTGTGCACTAATGGAGTGCACAGTTGCCACTTGATCTGGAGGAACTCGGATACTCTCTGGACTCCCTCAGCAATGAAATGGGGTCTGTTATCTGATGACAGCCCTTCCAGTACTCTAAACTGGAGAATCATTCCTTCTAAAAGTACCCTTACAACTTCTCTTGCCCAACTGGTGCAGCATGGGAAAGCTTCTGAACAACCTGAAAAAGTGTCAAGTGAAGCAAAAATATATTTATACTTATTACCATTGGGCAATGGTGAGAAACCTACCTGTCAATGCTCCCCAGGGCTAATTCCCCTTCTTAGATTACCAGTGGAGGTTTGCACTGTACTTTTGTGTTATTTTTAGCACTAAACAGTATTGACCATTGCTTCTGCCTCCGTATGAGTATCTTTATAGAGGCTAAAAATAAGTCAGTTCATCAGCTGAGGAGTAATTAAGATCTGGTACAACACACAATCCTTCTTAGGTTTTGCTGCAATTTAATTTTTAATCTAGTTTATTGTCCACTTCTTAATACTGAGGCAGCTCCATATCCATATTTCTCACAGGAATCAGTACTCCTTGTACATCTGTTCAAAACGTTGCCTTTGCTGCCAAATCTGCCATGTGGTTTCCGTCAATTACATTTCCTTGTCCTTTCTTATGGACCTTGCAGTGGATCTCAGAAACTTCTTTCTGTTCCAGTGCAGCTTGCAAGAGATGTAAAAATCTCATGCCCGTATTTAACAGGTGTCCCTTGGGAATTTAGCAATCCTCTCTCCTTCCAGATGGTTCCATTGGCATGTACTACTTCACAAGAATATTTAGAGTGAGTATGCACAACAATTCTGCACTAACACCCAATTCCCAAGGCTTGGGTCAGCACTCCTGGTCCACATGCTGCCATTCATTTACACAAAGCTGGAAAGATTCAGTCAAATCAGGTAAACCCAGTGCTGGGGTTCACATTAGATCTTTCTTGCTCTCATCATATCCTTTTCTGCACACGTTGTCCATGGTAGGTGATTGCCTAGGCCTTCAGTTGTGGCATACAGGGACTTAGCTAACAGTCCATAATTAGGGATTCACATCCAATACCAGCCAGCTGTTTGAGGGAATTCTCTTAATTCTTGTTTGAACAATGGGACTGCACTTCTACAGATGGCTTCCTTTCCTTCCGTCCCCAACTCTCACTGACCTCTACAAATCTCATATTCCAAATACTAGACTTGATCCTGAGCCATTTGTGCCTTTTTCTTAGACACTTGATAGCTAAGCCCAGAAAATTCAGCAGATTGAAAGTGGCTTTCAGACAATCATCTTTCTGTTTTGCCCCATTTATTAGGGAATCACAGAATCACAGAACATTAGGGATTGGAAGGGACCTTGAAAGATCATCTAGTCCAATCCTCCTATTTATGTTATCTTCTACTTATTGTAAGAGATTAATATTCTGATGATTACCTTTCTATCACTCCAGTTCTTCCATCAAAACACTACCAAAAAGTGTAAGACTGTTCTTCAATTCTTGTGCCAGCACTGTCCAGCATAACTGTGATTTTCTGCCCACTGTTTGCTGTTCTCATTCAAAGCCAAACGCCCTCTGACTCTGGTTACTTATGGAAATGCAGAAGGCATCCTTCAAATCTAATATCTTAAAGGACATGTTAGTCTCTGGAATTGTAGTTAACAAAGTAGAAGTGTTAAGTACCACCAGACGAACATCAACAGTAATTGGATTAATTAACTACGAGTCTTGAACTAACCAGTACTCTTGGAAATTGGGCTTTTCCAATGGCAAGATTTGAGCATTGTATTCAAATTGACACTCCCATATTGTTTTCTTCTTACCAGTTGAGAAACAGGCATCAGCTGTCTATTTAAGGATTCACGTTCTTCACCCCTTTTGGTTCTTTTGAGGCACACGCCAAGGGAATCACTGCATCCAGGACTGGCTCTGGAATGTTGCCCTGAGGTATTTTGTCCAAACACTTATTAATGAGGATTAAAAAATGTGGCTTCCATGGCTTCTCCTGAAGAACATTTAACTGAACAGATTTCTTGGGTGTTAGTAAGTTACTGGAACATTTGGTAAGTTTCATTCTACTACTGGCAGAAGACACTGTCATATATAGACCTTTATGAGTTAATTTAGTGTTTCCAATTGTGCAATCCATAGGCTTGAGGAAAGGCCCAATTGTTTGCCTTCCCAATGCCCCAACAATCGGAATTGTCCTTTCTTTTTCTCTTTAAGTTCCCTTACAGCTAGTTAAACCAGAACAAGTTGCTTTACTGTCTACTAAACCTATATACAGTTTCATTTCCCAGCTCTACCAGAACCAGAGGATCAGCTGGTGAAACTTTAATAGATTTCTCTGGTCCCCTTCAGTTTAACATGAGCTCACCTAAAACATCTGCACCTTTCCCTGCTACTTTTTCCTGGGTGTTTAAAATATGTAGATATTAATATTTTTTAATAACTAAGTTTTCACTTAGGTTTTGGCTTCTGAGTCACAAACTGGTTTGCACCTTAACAATTATCACAGGTCTTCCCAACATTATCCCCAGAAATGTCTCTGTTAGGCTTTGAACCCTTGAGTTTCTGGGTGTCCCAGCAACAAGGAGGATTGCAACTGGAATCCTACAATTTTTCCCCCCTCACCAGGTACTATCAGATGAGTCTGAGCAAGGCTGTAGCCTGTCCCATCTTGCTTGACAAAATATTCTCTTAAAAATATGAGTTCTTTCAGCCAGCTTGCTAACAGCCAATTCACACACAGAGCTGAGGTATTTCTTTATTGCAGGTTTGTGCAAAGCTGAAAGCTAAGTTGTCACCCATAAAGCTATGTTCCTGACTTGTGAAAACATGCATCATTTATACAATACAAATTAGCTTAATGGGTATATTCATTAGTTATCAAGTTTTTGCCGGTGAGTACAACTTCAGTCCCAAAGCTAATTGGCTAAATAATTCCTCACTTCATGTTAAAATTAACAGTGCACCTACTTTTCAATATGCATGTTCAGGAGGCATGGAGATTCACCCAGGTTTTGAGCTTTTTGACTGTGAGTGTGATTTTTAGTATTATAATGAGGGTATAATGAGGATAGTTGAACTAAGGGACATGAAGACCTCAAATTGTCTCTTTGGCAACTTCTTGATTAACATCTTCTTCAAGGTCTAAGTGCCAGAGTCTCTGCTTGTAGGAGGACAACTATCTCTTCTTCTGTTTAGGGAGGATTGAATGTCTTTCACCTGTCCAGTTCAACACATGCCAGAAGCATCTTCAGTCAGCACAACCTTTTAAGTTAAAATAGTTGGTCTTCAACACAGCAGTCAGGTTAGAATTCTAGTGCATTCTTGTTTTCTATTCACCAAACAAATCTCTCATAACGTTATGAAGTGTTATTGATAATAACAATAGCAAAAGTCCCTCTTCCTCTTCTTTGTCTTATAACATACCATGCAGAAAAAAAAGTGTTAGCTCCTTGAGCTGAAAAATAAAGAAATCTAACAGAAAGTTAATTAAGACATCGATAGTCTTCTATGAGGAACTACCTAAGCTGCAAGTCAAATTATGGCTGTTAATCATGCACCTGCAGCCCATCTGTTGTCTGTCTATTCAATAGATGGCACAGCAGTCAATAGGTCTTTGTGTTATTAAACGTGATACTTCTCACACCAACTTAGTTCATACTAATTAAATTAAGGAGATGTTCCCATCCCAGCATTCTCTCACCCGGAAAAAAACTGCAAATCTAAAGGACCTAAAGGAAAACTGTTTCTGAGGTATTTCCACATAAGGTAGAACCAACCATTTGCAATATCTCTTAAATACTATTTAATAGTGGTATTGGCAAATTGCAAATGTTTTCAAAGAATCACAGAATGTTACAGGTTGGAAGGCACCTCAAAATATCATTGAAGTCCAACCCCCACTGCTGGAGCAGGATAAGCCTACAGCACCTGGTGTACCCAGACTTATCTCCCACCCAAGTACAAACCAGGCCCAACCCTGCTTAGTTAATCCAACATTCTATCTCTATGTCTCTTCACCCACTCCTCTGGGTTTTCTAAAATTTCTCTGGGTTAAATGTGCAAAAAATCTTAGAATTGCTGATAAACAGCTACAACTAGGAAAATCTAAAATGGGCAAGAGGAAAAAGATTTTATAGTCCATCACCAGGTCTTCAAAAGAACAAGTCCATAGTTCAAACTCTGATGAAAGCAGTACCTTGTTATTGACTCTGAATTGTGGCATTACTCTCTGGTAAGAGTAGCTGTTTCAATCACTCCTTCCTTGGTCGTCTTTCCTCTTTTTTCTTTCCCTTTTCCTCTTTCCCGTTTTTAGCTTTATATGTGAGGACTAAGCAACAAATCTTGATTTGTCTTCTTGACTCCTCTCGCTAGCTCTTTTAATGTTTTCCACAATGCACTGGGTACTTCTCTTTAGACAGGCTGGGATGACATGGGGCTTTCCATCCATGACATCTGTGAAGCAGTATCTGTGAGAGCTTTCTGCATCCGACTTGCTTAGGCAGCAGGCAGGGAAGAGAGGGAACGATGAGTGCACCGGGTCTGCTCTTCTCTTCTTCTTCAGTCAAACAACCTGCACTAAGAAATAGACAAAATCTGGCAAGCCTGCTAATTCTACAGAGGTGTTGCTTGGTTAGCACTGGCTGCTTCGCCAGGAGTGAGAAAAAAAATATCCTGCTTAAGCACTTACCTTTTCTCAGTTTCACTCTAGAGAATGTCCAAATGCCTGGGGACTTCATGGACTTTGCAAGCTTGATCCACAGCTGCTGTTGGCTGTGACCCATGTCTGCACCAAAGATGATGTACGAAACAATGAGAGCTGAGGACAGGAGAAATTGCAACAGAGCTTATGCCAATGCAAGTGCAGAGAGAGAGAGAGAGAGAGAGAGAGAGAGAGAGAGAGAAGGAAAAAGAAGGAAGGAAAGGGGAGGAGATGCTTTGGGAGAAGACCTTCAAAAAAAAGCCTTACAAAGCCTGTTTTGAGCATGGAGTTGAACTTCCATCCTCAATAAAGTGCTATACATAAATGAGTGGTTTAAAGTGACCAGGAAGTTCAGAAGACTGTGATCCTGTGTTCCAGAAGTCACTTTACATTTTAAGATGTTCTTGTACTGTCTTGGAGAGAAACCTAAAAAGGGCACATACTTGTCAGTGTTACTTCAACAGCTGGACTCAGTTCTTCCAACCTAAGTGATTCTGTGATTCTGTACAGCTCAGGCCCTCACCTGCATGAATGTCAGTCCTCCTTTTGATAGAGATACTTAGTGTCTGATAATGCTTCTATTTTTTTCCCTTTGAGTAAAGAAGAAAGCCCTAAGAAGCTACTGATTTAAATACAAGTGAGAGACAATGCCAAATAATTAACTTTATAGCATCCTTTTGAAGATTTTACTCAGAGTTGAGGAGGATAATGACCTGGCACTTCCTGCTGCATGTCCACACAAAGACTTGCAGTATAAAACCTATGTCTGGGATGGATGTTGACCTGGATTAGTAGAAGAACCTGAGTTATCAGATCCATTCACATAATGCCCTGGGGCTGCATATTTGGGCAGTGAGGCCTGAGTTTTTTCTAAAGAACATGTAAGACGAGGAGAAATAGAACAATGCAGATCTGCTAAACAAAGTGCACCACTGGAACAATGCCATCTTCTACATGGCTGAAGCCGTTATTGAAAATAAAATGCCTTGTCTGAGCTATACACATATAACAGAGCATATAGCTAGTCTTTTTATTATTTTATGCTCTAGTAGTAAAATTCTGATAATTTCCCAATAGCACAAATCAGTGTGATAATTTTGTCTAAGAGGCTGGCATTGTAAACTGAGAAAATCCAAAGCAAGTAGTAGCAAAAGAAGCTCTGATAATTGATTTGAGATATTCCACACCAATAATTTCTGTACCCAAATTTTCCATACTAATGCTAACAGAGAGATTATCTCTATACTGTTCATAGAAGAGCTGCTCTTAAAGGGAAATTCTACTTGATGCAGATTAGTGTAAGAAAGACAACACTTAAAGAAAAAAAATTCTTCCATTTGCTAGTGATTGCTTTCTCTGGCCCATCTTTAATTACTTTTGAACTAGCTGCTAACAGAGATAATGCATGCTAGATCTGGAACTAGAGTTTATGTCTACCATTCAGCTTCACTGGAGCTGTCTGTTCCTGTCCTCCCCAGCTGAGTGTGTAACCCCTTGAATTTCTGGGAGGAAGTACACAACACTTTTCAGCTGGAAAAGTGGAACCAAATCTTTCAGTCCTGGGCTCTGAGCCAAGCAACCCTGAACCATAGCTTTAGCCTTTCCCACATTTGGCTTCTACTTGCATTTCAATAGCAAAGCCTGGAAACTGTCAAAATCCACTCTGGAGGTGGATCTGGTCCATGTCTAAAGCTACATTACTGACACATGTATCAGTGCTTTCAATAACTTACAGTAAAATGTCTTTAATGGCTGTTGTAACTTCTACATACCTCTTTGAACAAGAGAAACACAGATGTTCTTACAGTCAGTAATATAGGAGTCAGTGTGCCCTATCTGTGTCACCCTTAACTGCAGGTCTTTTGAAAACCAGCCTGAAAGAAGTGGCAGCATTTTTTATGACACACCTATATGCCCTGTAAACAAAGAGCTTCAGCAAAGTTAAAATGAACTATATCTTCACAAGCTGATGAGGTTCAGACAGATCAGCCTCAGATGTTGCTCAGGCACATTTGTGAGCCTACAGTGACTTAAGTTTTCCTGCCATCAGTCACGTGCATTGTATGGAGTAATTTGTTTCTGCAGTGAGTAAAGGCAGGGTTTTTTATTGGGGGAGGAACAGACACAAAGCTTAAGTGAAAGGGCATAACTTTTGGAGTGAAATTTCAAGCTTTCCGAACTTAGTGGGGAATTTTGTTATTGGCATCACTGGTGCCTGATTCCTAAAAGTTTCTGACCCAAGCCTATGCCTGCACAGTGAGCATGTAAGGCACGGTAAGCAAGGCATGCTTGCCTTTTTCACACAGAGCCATTGAATAGAAGGGTTTGGAAGGGACCTCTGGCTGGGGAAGACATACTGGAGAACAGCCCTGTGGAAAAGACCTGGGGGTACAAGTTGATAAAAACCTGTACATGAACCAACAGTGTACAATTGCTGCCTGGAAGGCCAGCTGCATCTTGGGCTGCATCAGAAGAAGCGTGGCCAGCAGATCACAAGAGGTACTCCTCTACTCTGCCCTGGTGAAACCTCACCTGGAGTACTGTGTATGGTTCTGGAGCTCCCAACAGAAGAACGATGTGAACCTCTTGGAACGTATTCAGACAAAGGCCATAAAAATGATCAGAGGGCTGGAGGACTTCTCTTACGAGGACAGGCTGAGAGAGTTGAGGTTGTTCAGCCTGAGGAGAAGACTCTAGGTGGATGTTATAGTGACATTCCAATACCTGAAAAGGGCCTATAAAAAGGCTGGGGAAGACCTGTTCACAAGGATATAGAACAATAGGATTAGGGGTAGTGGTTTTAAGTTAGAAAAGTGTAGATTTAGGCTAGACCTTAGGTTAAAGTTCTTTAATACGAGAGTAATGGATCACTGGGACTAGAAAGGTGGTAGAGGTCCCATCCTTAGACACATTCAAGGTCAGGCTTGATGGGGCTCTGGGCAATCTGTTCTAGTTAGAGATGTCTCTTCTCGCTGTCTGTGGGTTAGAATAGATGATCTCTTCTAACCCAATACGTTATATGGTTCTATGATCATCTAGTCCAATCCTCCCTGCCTGTGGAAGTTAGGGTCTGGAGGCCGGAAGATATCGCGATGTACGGAAAGATAGGACCTCCCCCTTAGTAGCCAATAGCATGTATCCTATGATGTAACCAGATGGACGTAACGTTGTAAGCCCATATAATGCCATGTTACCTGCCAATAAACGCCATTTTTCTGTCCACCACATTGGTGTCTGCGAGCTGATGGACCGAGCAGCCTGTGGTTGGCCGCCGTGTCATTCCTGAACCAGGTCGCCATGCCTTCTGAAGGCAACGACACGCCAGCGGAAGGCAACAAGTGGTGCCGAAACCCGGGAAATTCACCTGGAATCGGGAGAACGGCGGCCGGAGCGGCTGGACCAGCCCGGCGAGGAGGCCANCGCACCCCCCAGATGGTAACTATCCTGCCGAGCCTAAAGATCTGCGAGAGGGCGACATGCCCGCTCAATCCAAGAACCCCGACCCATGCACGGAGGGGAAGAAACGAGCTGCATCCTTCTGGGGTGGGTTGACCGAGGAAGCCATGTGTGCCGCTGGGAAACAGGGGTCAGAGGAAGCCTGGGTTAGGCCACCCCGCTATGTGCCTCACAACGGCGCCGAGTGGGAGGGGGAAGGGTGGGATGATGGACCGAGCGGCCTGTGGTTGGCCGCCGTGCCGTTCCTGAACCAGGTCGCCATGCCTTCTGAAGGCAACGACATGCCAGCGGAAGGCAACACCTGCCAGAGCAGGTTCTCCTAGAGCAGATCACCGGGAACATGTCCAGCGGAGTTTTGAATACCTCCAGAGTTGAAGAATTCACAGCCTCTCTGGACATCCTGCTCCAGTGCTCTGTTGTCCTCACCACAAAAAAAGCTTTTCCTTATGTTCAAACCGAAACTTAAATTAATTTGAACTATTTTCCAATTTTTGCCCATTGACGTGTAGACTTTAAGGGACTTTGAGGAAATTCACGCTTAATGGGAAGGGTTCAGCTCATTTTTGAAGGTGAAAATTACTAAACAGCATTCATCACAACTGCTGTTTTTGTAAAAGTATATTTTGAGATTGAAGCTGTGTCCACGTATTTGCATCTATCTCATACGTACAGATTGCAATCAAACCCACCCAAAACCACAGAAAATGCTAGCACTCAGAGGGCACTTGCAATTAAAAGCTGGGTTCAGAGCCTGTAGTTTATTAAAAGTTAAATGGCAGGAGAGTTTTCCTGCCTTATCCATACAGCATCATGGCTGGTCTCCAGCTCCTCTCAGCTGTCGACTTCACGTCTGGGGCTGCCCGGGTATCCTTGATCTGCTATCTTCCTGGCTGGGGAGTCGGACAGGCCTGGAGCCACAACTGCCAGACATTGCCATGATGGACCCTGACGGAGACATCTCAGTCTCGGGGAGACCTTGGTCCTGTGGTACCTTGACGGTGGCAGACAAAGTTTCCTGAAGAACTTCTCTCATCTGTCATTAGCTTTGTTGCCTAGAGAGTCTATGATAAATACTCTTTTTGGTATGCATGGGAGAGAAATATGTGGGAGGCTGAGGATAGGAAAGAAGGTCTTCTTCTTCCTTTTCAGTCTGCAGCTGCAGATCCACCTGTCTCGCTTTCAGGATTCAAAGAAACCAGAGGGACACCGAGACAAATGCAAAACCTGCATGAAGCCCCGGACTAGCCTCTCTGTCCCTTGGTTATCCAGCCTGCACTGGAGTTTAGTGTCCATATCTCACTGAAACCGCAAATGCAGCACTTACACACGTCTGTACGACCCAGAAAATGAAGCAATAAAAAGCAAGGTTTGTCTGTGCCATACTTGTATACCAGCCCATGCAATGGGGTAAGAGTTTTATTCACTTAGGTTAAAGGTGGCCACCTCCTTTTCTTGCAAACCACAACTATCTGCTCCATTTATTACATCAGCCTCTGAAGTCCACTGGCTTTATTTTCCTTACTTGACCACACTCACACAGAAATGACAGACCTCTGTAGCAAATGTTTTTCTCAGATAAGCTGGGATGATAAAAATACTGGCAACATGTGTTTGGCTAAAGCGGTATTTACTGTAATTTGGTTTTGGTGGGAGTCTGCCTCAGGAAAAGCTTTTATTCATATTCTGTAGAAGAGGAACGGAGCTGGAGGTTTTAAGAGATGTCAAAATCATGCAGTATGTTAGTGAGTGAGCTGGGGAAAATTACTTCTGATTATTAGGCAGAAACAAACAAAAAATAAAGCAACATTTCTTTTTCATATGACACACAACTAAATGGTGGAATTCATTGTCACAGGCTGTTGCAAAAGCCCAAAAGATGAAAGAATTCAAAGACAAAGCAGAAAGCTTATTGAGGGAAAAATATCGTTAGAGTCTGTAAAATATGAATATGCACATACAATCCCCAGTTTAGGCAAGAAGGTGGGAGCTGGGTCTTAGCAGGGAAATGACTGTTCTGCTGTCATGACTGCTTTCATCTTCTAGTAGCCACCTTCAGATCTAGTATTCTCTTCTATGTGTATGCATAGGAACATATATACACTTACAGATACACAAACCATATATATATATATATATATATATATATATATATGTAGTCTGTTTCCCTCTATTTCTTATACTGTGTCTTTTGACAGCCTGTCCAAGTTCAATAAATTATTAGTGGTGGGTAACAAACAAAACAGAGTCAAATACATTCAGCAGAAGTATCCATATGAGGAAGAATGCAAAGAGAAAGTATCTTCCCAGTCGAAGTCATCTGTATTTGCTAGAACAAGAGGAAAGTATGGCTCTGAGCACTCAGTCCAGCACTACTGTCTTGGATGGAGCCAGCTCACCTCCAACCACTCTGTAGTGCAATTGGAAATCATAAGAACTGGCCCATATTAGCATTGAGACAGAGACCTCATACTATAAGGCAGCAGTGCTGGGTGCAGCTATGGAACTGGTGTTTTGAAAGTTTCTATTTGGAAACCATCTATAATTGTGCCCAGAAAATTTTAAAATAGGCAGTGCTCTTTCTAGTGATCATGCTGGAAAGGCAACTTTAAACTGAAGCTGTGTCACAGGATTCAAATTCAAGGTGCTTATGCATTTTACTGAATTTAAGGCAACATATATTAATCTAAATGTTGTTCCCTTACTTACATACCATGCTTTGTTTTAGGGAGCAGTCCAGGTTTTTTTAGTCCCTCCCTGATTCTCCTTTATTTTCACTGTGTTGTGGTGACTGTGTCCTTGCAGAGCCATCACTGCGTTGTTCCTGCCTTCTGGATCAGAGCCTTCACTCAATGGGGAAGTGCACTGTTGGAGAATACTCTATGAAATGCCATGTTATTAGAGGATAACTCTCTCTGTGAACAGACCCTAAAGAATTTTCTGTCTAAACCCCACTTCTCTTAAACTTGTTTCCTGCACTTGTCAAAAGTCACTGTCCTGTTCTTCTTTTGCTTGTGTTCTTTTCAGTTGTCTCTTCTTACAGTGTGAAGCGGATGGATCATTGTGAGGAAAAAAGTAGGCGTTACAGGACAGGTGACAGAAAGGAAATCAGGTGTCTCTTTTATTTGTTCTGGTTTACCTCAAGCTGCCCTTTTGGGGTGTGATATTTGGCTGGTGACTCTTGCTCACATCTTTTTGGTGTGTATAGTATATACTAGGAAAAAAAGTATCTGGCAGACAGGACAGATGGGAGACGGATGCTTTGAGCTTTGATTGCGCAGAGTTTTCATTGTAGAGCAGTTCCAAAGGGAAGGGAAATATCTTCCCAAGTTAAAGCTTCAGGGAAAAAAAAAAATCATGGTATAAAGGAAACATAATTCTCCCTTGTCCCTTTCTGAGTACGATGAAAACATATTTAAGATAAAAAAGGATTCAGGTCCAGATTTCCCCATGCATGTTGCATGTGCTGTTTGTGTTCATGTTATTACTGAACTCAAACCAAAAATGGGTTAGTAAACTGTCTAGGTCGCAGGTGAAAGGCAAATAATAAGCATAGCAGTGCAAATTATGGGTGATGCTAGAGGGTTAAATCATTTAAATAATTTAAAATATTTGTGTAATTTTAGGAAGTGTTTTTCAAGCTAGAGGAGACTGTAATTTGAGATAGCTCTTCAAAAGCCTGCAAAGCATAATGTTGGATTTCACAAGTACAAAACACCTATTGGGTCTTGCTAACTTCACTGGAATTTATGAAACTTTCAGAAAATCAGCCTAAATATTTAACTACCTATGGCCATTGTGGGGCACACCTCCTTGAATTTGAGGAGAAAAGGATGGTGGGTGGCATGTGAAAATTTAAATCAATATATGTCCACTATTACTGGAATTGCGAATAAGTACGTTTATTTATTGAGAGCCTGGAATGGATTGTGAGAGCCTGGAATGGGTTGCCCAGGAAGGTGGTTGGGGCACCATCCTTGAAGTTGTTTAAGACCAGGCTGAATGGGACTCTGGCCAGCCTGGTCTAGGGTGGGGTGTCGCTGCCCATGGTGGGGGGGTTGGAACTGGATGATTAGGTGCTCCCTTCCAACCCTGAGTGATACTGATTCTATAAATTCTCCAGTGAAGAGATCCTGCTGTGCCAGGGGGATTGGACTAGATGATCTTTCGGGGTCATTTCCAGTCCCTAATTATTCTATGATTCTATGATTTTATTTAATTTTTCTTTCTGTATGAACAGGTTCTCATTATTTTAGGGATTTATTATTCAAATTCCTTCTAGATGTTGAAAGTATAGTGCATTGGGAAAGATTTCAATTGGAAAAGATGGTAAAGACTGTTTTTTAAAATTCTGTAGCTCACATAATGTAAATGGTCAGTCAAAAGATTGCATTATTTTTATTTTCCCTTGTGATGTACAGACTTCATGTCTACAGTTTTACATCTTCTGTATAAAACTAGCTATCTTGAGGAGCATTTATTTTTAAAAATAAATACTTTACATAAAGAAGTTTTGTTAAAGAGTTTACAACAATAATATCGTTTCTTTCAATGACAATTATTTTGATTTAGCTACATGTGATTTGGTTTTTCCTAAAGCAAATGTGAACCCTAATTTTCATGCACTTTTCATGTAAACAGGTTTAGAAAATAACAAATATTTCTGCTCTGTGTAACTTGTCTCTTCTCCACCTGGATATGTTTCGTCATTCATACTGTAGACAGAATGAGCATCCGTACCCTATCAAATTTCAAATTTTCCCTATTATACCTCTGATCGATCATGATTTGATGAATTGATTAACAAATTAAACCATTGTTGCTCATATTTTTTAAAAATACCAAATTTTGGTTAAATTCTCTTTGTGATCAGACTGACTTTTCGTGCTTAAGGAACATGCTGATAGGTGGACTCGATGATCTCTTGGGTCCCTTCCATCCCCTAACATCCTATGATCCTATGATCTCTGGGCAGAGAGCAACTTAATGAAGNTGCTGGAGAGAGTTCAGCGTAGGGCAACGAAGATGATGAAGGAGGTGGAGCACCTCCCTTATGAGGAGAGGCTGATGGAGCTGGGTCTCTTTAGCTTGGAGAAGAGGAGACTGAGGGGTGACCTCATTAATGTCTACAAATACTTGAGGGGTGGGTGTCAGGACGATGGCACTGGGCTCTTCTCAGTGTCATGTAGTGATAGGACGAGGGGCAATGGTTGTAAGCTGGAACATAGGAGGTTCCACATCAACCTGAAAGGAACTTCTTCACAGTGAGGGTGATGGAGCACTGGAACAGGCTGCCCAGGGGAGTTCTCTGGAGATGTTTAAGACCCGCCTGAATGTGTTTTTCTGTGCGACTTGGTCTAGGTGATCCTGCTGTCTCAGGGGGATTGGACTAGATGATCTTTCGAGGTCACTTCCAATCCGTAATGATTCTATGACTCTGTGATTCTATAAAGACACACTGCAGTGCTGTAAGAACTCCATAAAGAGTTTACATGTTGTTTGCTTTCATGCTTTATTTCTCATTTTTTGCCATGAATGCAAAGCAGTCCTCAGAATCCTTTCTAGTGTTAGACTGCCTGTTCCAACCATAGGGAATTCAGTAACATGGAAATACCTGGTTGCAAAAAGTTTTGATCAAAGATAGTATCACGTAAAAATAGGTTTTAATCAAAGACAGTATCTCTTTAAAAAACAGGAAAAAAAAAGTCATTTTCCTTTTCAGCATTCACGGATAATATGACCTAACTGAGATAAACAGTTGGTTTAACCAGACCTCTAAGCACTGGAATGTCAGTGTGGACATGATTCAGCAATTTCTATGAGGAACTGCTGTTGTTGGAGCTGGAACCCAGCACTCGGGAGCAAGCAGTGGTAGCTTAGGAGACAACCGACTTAAACTACTCCCCTTCTGATAGCTTTCTGACCAAAAGTTCACAAGTTATCACATTTGCTATCACGTGAAACAACAGCATGCTCAGTATTACCACACATTCATGCCTTCAACCTCCTGAATCTTGGCTGCTGAAGCTGGAGTTTAATACAAAAGGGACTAAAATCATATGACTGGATGTAGGCAGATGTTACTTTTCTATGTGATGACTCAAGGAGTCTGGTGGGCACAAGGGAGAAAGCCCTAAGTATTAAAAGGAGGTATAAACTGATCATAGAGTCATAAAACCATTAAGGTTGGAGAGACCTCCACGATAATCAACCATTAACACAATGCTACCATGCTCACTAAACTGAAGTTTTCAAGCACCACATCTGCATGTTTTTTGAAGATGTCCAAGGATGGTGACTCCACCACTTCCAATACTTGACAGCGAAGAAATTTTTCCTGATGTCCAATCTAAACTTCCCTGGTGCAGTTTGAGACCATTTCCTCTAGTCCTGTTACTGATGACTTGGGAACCAAGACTGATCCACACCTCTGTACAACATACCTAACTGGGCTGTAGACAGGAACTTTTATTTAGATGCTTGTGGTTTTCTCTGACATGCTTGTTTCTGGGTGTGTACATGAATAATTTGATTTAGAGAATCGGAAACTGGAAGTTAAAAGGAGACCACTGGAAAAAAGAGATCCCTCTACAAGCAAGCTTATTCTAGCAAAGCAGGTATGCAGTGTGGGCAAGAACAAGGTCAACACACTGCTGGTAGGTACATATTCATAGAATCACAGAATCATGAGGGATTGGAAGGGACCTTGAAAGATCATCTAGTCCAATCCCTCTGCCATAGCAGGATCACCTAGACCAAGTCACACAGGAACACAACCAGGCAGATCTTAAACCTCTCCAGTGAAGGAGACTCCTTCACTGAGATATTAGAACTAGAAATTGAGACACCAGAAACTGGAAGCAGTAAGAGATCAATTATATGCATGAATCCTCTAGAGATCTGTAACTATTAAGCATATTCAGCTCATGATCAAGCATAAGCCAAACCCATGGCTAGTGCTTGCAAACACATTTTAGTAGGAGCCGATATGAGAGACAGCTCTCATCTGGTAGCTCTTAGTTTGTCACATTACACTTGGTTAAAACCTGAACTTGGCAAATCCCTTAAGATCCTATTATTGAAGGAATGCTTCATGCGGTACACAGCAATGGCTGATTTATTTTTTAACATGGCATTGGGATTGTAAAGCTACTTTGAGTTCACATAGGAACTTGGATGGTCAATGGACTGCAAACTAGGATCATATAGATAGTCTCTACTGCTAGCTGAAAAAGAAAAAGAATATGAAAAAGACATGTAGTTCCCCTTGTCTCTATCAGAGTTTTAGAAAGCTAAAGCTTTTCCAGACTCTAGTAGCTCATGGTAGTGATGTGTAGCTTCCTATCATGGAAAACTTCAGAAAGTAGTCAGGTAGACAGATGCCCACAAGACAGTTCATAATTTTGGAAGATTGCTTCACATTCAAGCAGCCATACACAAAGGACTGGCCAACTGCTCTAACTTCTCAACAGTAACTCAGAGGAAATTTTCTAGCATTTGAGCAACGTAAGTTTTATTCATACTGAGGTTGTCACTCATCTGGAAGCCAAACTGATTTTCAGCAACAAAGAATATACATTAGAAAACAAGGCGCAGCCTTCCAGTGGTCACCTAAATTTGATGGGAGCAGGAAACTGGCTGTAAACCCAAGCTCTTCTCATGCTGTCATTATTTCATTAGCTAAGAGAAACAGAAAATTACACCATCATGTGTGATTATGCCATCTGATGGCTAGAGGCCCTACCTGGAGACACGGACATCTTTGCTGTAGTTATTGAGGGAACACAGTACAGACACTCTACAGCTTATTGAAAATGAAGTACTGCTTGCAAATCAGAGAGAGGGGCTCTGAATCACCTCTTGTGGGTACAGAGTGAGTGGCTTCCCTTCTGCAAAGCTGTGACCAGATCAATGATAGAATCACAGAATCATAGAATTATTACGGATTGGAAGGGACCTCGAAAGATCATCTATTCCAATCCACCTGCAACAGCAGGATCACCTAGACCATGTCACACAGGAACACATCCAGACAGGTCTTGAACATCTCCGGTGTCGGAGACTCCACAACCCCCCTGGGCAACCTGTTCCAGTGCTCCATCACCCTCACTGTCAAGAAGTTCCTTCTCAGGTTGATGTGGAACCTCCTATGTTCCAGCTTACAACCATTGCCCTCATCCTGTCACTATATGACACCGAGAACAGCCCAGTGCCATCATCCTGACACCCACCCCTCAAATATTTGTAGACATTCATGAGGTCACCCCTCAGTCTCCTCTTCTCCAAGCTAAAGAGACCCAGCTCCATCAGCCTCTCCTCATAAGGGAGGTGCTCGACTTC
>VXBP01002237.1:165-29876 GCA_013400115.1 Rhinopomastus cyanomelas | reverse complement strand
CCCCCCCGCCACGGCCCAGAGAGCGGAGGGGGGGGGGGAGCGGGGGGCGCTCGGCTGAGAAGCCGCAGCCCAAGAGGGCCTGCAGCACACACGAGCGGGCTACATACTTCCTGCTTCTTCTCTACTTCCTTCTTTCTCAAAACAAACCGCCCGCTCTGCTTTTTTGTAGGCTAACCCAACACGGACATCCGGGGCAGGTCCAGGACCAAGTGACACCTTCCCCCAGGACAAGTTCCCTGCGGGGGAGGGGTCCTCCAAAACAAAACGACTCCTTTTCTTTTTCTTCTTCATGAAAGCAGAACTGCTGTACATTTGAAAACGCTAGCAATTTTCAAACTACAACATCTTCCAAGAATACTTATGCAACCATGGTTCAGTACTACAAAAATACAAATAAATACAATTTAATGTAGTCTGACTTAATCACAAATAATGTTTTAGAGCAGCAAGAGGACTGAGAAGAGGAGAGGAAGGCTATGCATACACATAAGCAATATCTGTTTAAAAACAACACATGAAAAACAATGTCTTCAAAAATGCTTTCAAAGAATCACGAAATTATTGAGCCTGGAAAAGAGTTGTAAGATCATAAAGTCCAGCCTATGACCTAACACCACCACCACAATCAGGTTGACCATAGCACTAAGTGCCACATCCAGTCTTTGCTTAAACACCTCCAGGGATGGGAACTCCACCACTTCCCTGGGCAGTCCATGCCAGTGTTCGGATCACTATTTCCATGATGAAGTGCATCCTAATATCCAACCTAACCATCCCCTGGCACAGCTTCAGACACTGCCCTCTCATTCTGTCACTGGTGCTGGGCAGAAGAGCCCCACCCCCACCTGACTACAAACTCCCTTCAGGTAGTTATAAGATAGAGCAGGGTAAGTAAGATCCCACACTGAGTCTCCTCCAGGCTAAACAAGTCCAGCTCATTCAGTCTCTTCTCATAGGACTTTCTTTCCAATCCCTTCACCAGCCTCTTTGCTGTCCTCTGGACCCACTCCAGTACCTCAATCTCTTTCTTGAAGTGAGGGGCCCAGAACTGCCCCCAGTACTAGCAGTACAGGGGGAGAATTACATCAATAGTCCTGCTGGCCTCACTATTCCTGATACAAGCCAAGATACCATTGGCCTACTGTGCCACCTGGGCACACTGCTGGCTCGTATTCAACTGGTTGTCAGCCAGTACTCCCAAGTCCCTCTCTGCCAGGCTGCCCTCCAGCCACTCACCCCTCAGTCTGTAGCACTGCATGGGATTATTGTGGGCAAAATGTAGGACCTTACACTTGGCCTTATTAAACCTCATCCTGCTGGCCTCTGCTCATTGACCCAGCCTGTCCAGATCTCTCTTCAGTGTCTTCCTACCTTCCAGCATACCGACACATCCCGCCAACTTGGTGTCATCCACACATTTAGTAAGAGTAAACTCGATCCCATCATCCAAGTCATTATTAAAGATGTTGAGTATGACTAGGCCTAGCACTGATCCCTGGAGGAATGCTGTATAAAGTGTGGATGATTACCCGTAAAGCTGCTTCTGTTCCTGTTCCGAGCTTTCATCTGCTTTAATCACTGACATACTGGCAACCTGGCACTTCTAAACTATATGCATGAGGAAACAGAGACTACCCACAGATTGTTTTACAGTTGTATGGTTTATGATTCAGCTTTCCTTCTCTATTTTTTTCAGTCAAGAGAGATACCTTATTTGAGAATCTACAAAATAGAGACCTTTAGTGAGTGGATACTGAAAGCAAATATGTTTATCTGAATAATCTGAGTGTACACAGGACGTTTTTAAAACAGTACACAGTACATGCGCCATTTAGAAGTAACAGTTTTCTTTGCAGCAAGTGGATAATTCAGCTTTGATACAAAGACACCTGGGAAAGCTAGGCCAGATATGAAATATTTGTGTTTAAAAAAGCTGAAATGTTCCACCCAGATGGAAAATTGTCCAATAAAGAAATTAGACATTTCTAGAACAACTTTTTTTTAATGTTCTGTAAGTTAAATGTTTTGATCTCTCTGAACCAATCTTTTCTCTGCTTTCCATTCTGTGCAACGTTTTGCCATTTTGCTTCAGTTTAGGGCAAAAATAAAATTTGAAATATCCCTGCAGTAAGTCATTCCTACTTTGGACCAGGTCTGCCCCCGATAATGAGCCGCATGTAAAATTGTTCAAGATGTTATGATTTTCAAACTTTTTTTATCCAAATTACAAGGGAAAACTTGCCAATGTCTTTATAAGTCCTTTGCAAGATACAGAATCCTTTTGTTCCAGAGTAATCTGCCAGAATTAAAACTATGTAATACCTTTCTAGAAGCTTTAAGAAACACTCACAAAACAGGATTTGTAAGACAAATTCAGGCAGTGCAAAGTAATAATGAAACCCAGTGCTTTCATTATAGCTGAAAAGGTTAATAACATTTATAGAAGTTCAGTGTCCAGTTCAAGATCTAAATTACTTCTTCATAAATCCAGTTACAGAAGGGTGAGACTTTTTTTTCAGTGCTAAAAGGCTACGTGTTGTCCCATTCAGGCTTGACTCTTATCTATTTCTGCAGATGCCTGGCTTACTTGGAGACAGGTACATGGGAAAGATGAGTGTGGATGATACCACATCACTGCTATAGGCCGGGACCTTACTGCTTTTTGATTTGTCAGCAAGATCTGGGGGTAACTTCCACTGGGGACAGTGAACTAAATTAAGCTCCCACTATGGCTTTTGCCATCAGTTCTGTTCACAGAGTCTGCAGTAGCTACTTGAGCTGAGCGCTGAGAATGTACAGCTGAATGTCCTAACATGAATGAAAGAGAAATAGCCACTTACTGCTTTAATGGTTTTGAACTACAGGCACAAACACACTGAGGTCTATGAAAAGGGTATATATCAAGGCAGCTCCTGGACTGCAGCAGCTATCCATAGCAGCCCAGAGCAGCCTGCAATCTATGACATGAAAAAGGTAGCATAAAGAAGACTGGGACTCCTGAGAGGTGCAGGAAGTAATTTAATATCATCCCATTAGCATAGAATAAATGTAAATGTGAGAGGAAAGAGATCCATGGTTTGCAATAGTCTCAGTAGTACTGCATGCATTTTGAGTAGGCAAAAAAGAACAGCACAACAAATCCTTCTAGAAGTTACCTAAAATGCTGTGCTTCTGCTTAGAAAATTTTTCAAGGGCTTGGTATGCAGGAAAGAAACAACATCTTAAAAAGAAAATTTCCTAGTCACAAACTTTGTCTTTGGAGGAGTTCCCAGCTCCTTCAAAAGTCAGAGAGGGTTTGTATTCATTTCAAGTTTTGGATGAAAATTTGGGTCAAATTTCAAGATGGTTTCTTGACCTCTAATTACTATTATTAGCACTCCTAAAAGGGGTCTCTAGAAAGTCCCTTGACTAAGGATGGCTGGAGTGAGCTAATGAGAATGAGAGGGAGAAGGGGTCCTCCTTTGAATTTTAAATACTCTGGCTCACTAATTGGGGACCAGTAGAGAATGCATTTTTGGAGAGGAGAGAGTTCAGGGGCAGATGGGAGCAAGAACAACATTTCAATTTAAAATATACCTACTGTGACTTTGGCATAGCACCCCAGTGTTTTTTTGACAATAAGTAACCTTATCCTTCCTTTAGGGACTTACAGGTTTTACTTGTTTTATAACAATGAACTCGGCAGGTTTTTCCAAGGTCTCATGGCTTTAATGAAGAATAACAATCTCTGATGATCCTGGCAACAGGCTTTTTTTCTTTTCCAAATAAAAATGAAAAGTGCCTACAGTTCTGTTATGTGTTAGACCAGCAGAGTCCCCACTGACAGTTCTGTTCCAACTGGACTGTCTTCCACTCTTCTAATATTTTTGTTTTCCCTTTTTCTGGCAAATATATTTTTGGATGCTGTTCCTACCACTGCATGCATCATTCCCACCCATCCTCAATTTTTTCCTTAGAGACATATAGCTGCTGTAGTCTTATCCAGCACAGAGAAGATGTCTGGAACTCCTTTTGCAAGAGAAATCTATTTTAGTGATCATCACCAGAACACAGCTGACACAAGCTCCAATAATTTATTTTAAGGCGAAAAGGATGAGGAGTGCATTTACAAAAACATCTATTGGTTTTGTCTGCAGAACTTTTGAAAGCTGTTGTGTATGCTAGCGTACAACATTATGAGTCCCTCATGAGGTTAGAAATTTTGTGGATTCATGATGAAATATCTGCAGATTGGGCTGCACCCAATACTTCAGAAGGCGCTTCCAAGTCACGAACAACAGAGATTCAAAGTGACTATTTCCAGGAACATTTTATTCTTTCTGTAAGCCAAGGAACCCAGTATTGCATTTTGACTGATTTTTGGCCAGTTATTTTTTTCTTTTGCAATTTCATATCAACAGGCAATTCCATCCATGGGAAACTATACAAAGTTTAAGGCTTACTTAGGGTAAACCCAAGCTTTCTATAATGATGTATAATGTTCATGCTCTCCAGCTGTAGAGAACTGAGCCCTACAGTTCCATGATGAAGAACTAGCTTCGTGTCTGACTGTGAGTAAATTGCAGGGTTGTTTTCCATCTTGCATACATGACTCTATAGGTCTGACGGTTCTTCTACTGATAAAGCTTTTTTACATTAAAAAAATTTGCTTATGTTTGTGGAAATGCTTTAATACCAAAGCAAAGAAACCTTGGTCATCTTTTTTAAGGAGGTGATAAAAATCTGTCCAAAGAGCTGCAGCCTGGCTTTATAAAATAGTACTGACAAGAGTGAGAGCTTAGTCAATCTCAAGTGTCTCAGACAGGGTCAAAATGTGCTTATACATCTGTGTTTACACAGCATGTTGTGGCCCAGTCCTGAGATGTGCTGAAATCACTTTTCTTAGGCATTTCAAAGGCTGGCAGACTGCATAAAATTGAAGAAGTGGCATATTGCTTCCCTCGTCTTTCTTCTTGACTGTATTGCTCAGTTATCTACTGACACTGTGCTGACATTGTGACTTTCATAAGGAAAGATAGGGAAACAGAAGCTGGCACTAAGAGCAGAGACTGATTTCCTTATTTGCTTTCACAAAATGCTTTATTATAAACTGAACAGAGTACCTCTTAATTTTTGTTGTGAGCGTTTACACTGCAATGAAAGAACCATCTGATTAGAGACAAATGAGACCTGATGTGAGCTCATTACTGCACTATGAGCACATGTTCTCACTATAGCTATCAGCTCCATTGCTTATTTTTCCCGTTTACAGAGCAGACTTCACCCTACTCCTTAGGCGGAGGCAGGCAGCTGTTTTCAATATGCAAAGGACAAACCTTGAAAGAAGAGCAAAGTGCCGTCCTTGCACTCTAGTTAGAGATTATGAAAAGATTTGATCGGGGTGGGGGGAAAAAAATGTTGGCATCTGCTTTCTACAAAAGCCATGCAGTCAATCTCTTTGAGTGAACTTAAAACAGCTTCAGAATATGTCACCTAAATGTATTCTATCTTTTAAGTCAGCTTAAATAAAAGCAGATTTCTGTTCCTTCTTCCCCATTCCCTTGACATCCAAAGGTGGTGCTGCCTGTGGGAAGCCAGGCACATAATGAGGGTGATGTGTGGGACATATGGAACTGGTTTTCCTCAGTGATAGACATGTGACTCTTTGCCTTGGGCATGTGATAACTTTAGTAGCTAAAAAATAAGTTGGGCATCAGAAAAAGACCATGAAGTAATCAAAGGCTTTTTCACATAGTACATTCATGTTCCTACAAACCCCATATGCACAGAACATGTTGTTATCTTTGTGACACTGGCTTATGACCCTGTGAGGACAGGGCTTCAGTATCTGGCCAAAATGACCAACCTCAAATTTGCCAATGGCACCTACAGGTTAGAAGGAAGATTATGGATAGCTTTTTAAAAATTTTTAGCCAATTTACACTGTCTGAGGTGGACAGGAGTCTTGGTTGCCATGTCTGACACAGAGATCCCCAGACAAAGAGCACTGCTTGTCTTGCGACCCAAGCCAGGTTCAGAGGCCCAGACGAGCCATAAAGCATTCAGACACTTTTTGCTTTCATGAGTTCAGTGTCAAGCACATGTTTGCACAGCTTCCTTAGCCTTAGGGAAGCCAGACTAGAAATACCTCTGCTAGTAGGAGTCCAGGTGCCCACTCTTCTGGGGCATATCCAAACTATGAACATGCTTCGTTTGCTAGCTGTGTGTGTGCAAGGTCTTGACTATGCTTGTATTTCACAGGTCCTCAGTGCTACTCAGGCACTTACTAGAGCTCAAGAAACCCAACACCCACTGACACTAAAGACAGGAACTGAGGAGGAAATCAGTGATCAAAAATTCAGCTTTAAAGATCTGACCCAGAACAATTCCAGCCAAAAAGAGATTTGAGTATCTCAAAATACGTGCACTTCTATCTATGGCTGTGTGTCACAGGGACACAGTCCCTAGGGCTCAGCTGCTCAATGGTAGTGGGGTAAAAATTTGGGCACTGACATACTTTGTGTATGGATTGTCAGCAACCACGCACCTGTGTCAAAGCTAAAGCCTTTCTGCAGGGCTAGTTTGGCCCATGACGTACACATGTACGTTAGCTGGAAGGCTGGATTCTATAAAATGCTGAAGCAGTGCTCCTCATAAGTATGCTTCTTTCGCTTGTACCATCTGCTTCCCAGCAGGGCCCTGCGGATCATATCAGCCTCTCACTGGAACAGTCCAAAGTCTCAGGCTCTGGATGTAAGTAATACGCCAATACACCTGTTGCTGGGCATCTGTATGCAGACATGCCCTAATTGCCAAAAATGATAATCTAGTAGCTTTGTTATTACACTGTTGCATGCAAGTCTGACCTTCAAAGGCCCTGGTGTGCATGTTTGCAGGCACAGTGTGCTAGAAAGAACATCACAAACCATAATTCACAAAGTAGTTTTTCCAAACAGCGATGTGAAACATTCACAGAGATTTAATTAGGAAGAAAGAAAGCGGTAAAGAAGGAGAAACAATGAGTGAGGAACAGAGAAAAGAAAGAAAACTTGAGTATTTGGATGTTACTTTCAAAAATGAGAGACATCTGTTTGAGAAATTGAATCTGTCCAAAAAAAGATTGTGAGGGGGCAGGGGAAAAGGTGAAACATTGCCAATGAAATAAAAGAAAATCTCAGACTCTCCCACAGAAATCTTTGTCAAACCAACACAGAAGCAGAGGAGTTAAGAACACAGAATTTATTTCCAAGAACAAGCCAAGGCAAAAATTTCCAGGCAGAAAAAAGTGTTTTTGGAATTATTGACGCTGCAGGAGTCAGGAATGATGGTAACCAATATCATCCAGCAGGTTTGGATACATTCCTGTTTGCTTTTCACTTTTTATGTGGAACGCCTTGACAGGCCCCAAATGTAGAAGTCATATTTTCCCCAGACTATCTTTAGTGACTGCTCCTCTCATGAGGCAGGTCCTGCCTTCCCTTTTGCTGATTTATAAAACTCTTACGGCACAAAAAAGCATCAGAAAACCACTATCTCTGACCCCAAAATTTGATACCTACATGGTACTCTAAACATAACAGCCCCTATTGATTCACACACAGTGGGAACATCTCTGAAAGAGGTGGACATTTCTAGGCACCCTTCTATCTCAGCAATCCCAACAGTCAAAGCAATCCCTTCGAAAGCTGTCAGCCAGAATGCAATCAATCAGACTCCAGGTACTCTCTGCGAGATGAGCCAGTGTGGTGGGAGCAGAACACTGTAACAGCATCCTTGTCCCCAGCCCCCTAGACTTTGACATCTGGAATTGAGAGTCAGAACCTACAGGTACTACCATGGAAGAAACAGTAAACTGGAAGCCTGGTGCTAAGCAGACATCCTCTGGATCTTTGTTTCTGTTGTGTAGATGATTCTCTGTTGCATTGACAGAAAGCTGAGTGCCAAAACAAATCTCCAGCATTGGGCAATTTGGTTATCCTGTTGTTGCTTTCAGTAATGAGGTTTTTATAGGCATTACTACAAAAAGCCCACCTGCTGTGTCAATGCTTTCTTCTTCACGGATTCACAGTCTGGGTCCTTTCATTTTTTTTTTTGATTGAACTTCCAGGCTTCAAAGAAGAAATGCGCAGTAGAGAGCCAGGAACCTTAGCAACAAGGAAAACAATTGGTATTACAGATGCATTGTAGTGTAATACCTTTCTTTATTAGTAGCAATGCTTGGAAGAATATAATTGTCTGTAGGAACATCCTGGCTTTTAATATCCTTCTGAAACAGGCCAAAGAAGGACACAAATGCTTCATAATTCTAGCCTTATAGCCTGTATAATTTGGGGTGCCTAACATTTCAAAATAGACATTGTCATAACCAGAAATCATATAAAATAGGCATGGTGAAGACGTAGAGAATCCTCCATTCTTACTGAGACTCTGTTATTGACTAGAACAGAATGTGTCAGGAATAAATACTTTCAGCACTTCTTGGAAAATGAAAGTTTAAGTCATAAGTAACATGGGAAAAAACAAAAAACAATGGCAAATGAGAAAAATGTGGGAAAAATTCCAGTGTCTGCCCTCGCTCATGGCATTCCCACTTGCAAAACTGTTTTTCATTCCTTTCAACTGGGAAGCAATTATAGTTTACAAAGATGAAAACCATCTTAATGCAAAGAGAGGAGGAAAAAAGTGAAAGGTACAGAAATGTATAGAAAACCAGAATGATGACTTAATTTCAAAATTCTTCTCCACAAGCACACACTATTAGTAGTATTACTTCATTAACAGTAACAGGCTGATCTTGAGGACCAAGGACCCCAAATTCACTCCTGACTGTTTCCAACCCTTTAAAAGCACAGCCTGATGGTTGGTGGGAATGTGATCTGGCATCTACTTATAGGATGAGCTGTATTTGGAGTACCTCTTTTCTAGATTGTTGTTAATCATAACTACCTAGATCAAATGTAACACTTTTTCCCCTCGGAGTATCACACCTATTCAAGGCTTTTTATTCAACTGTTACTTGTTTGAAACTGTAATGCTGTAAAATCATGTGCAATGAGTTTGGCAGAAATAGTAGCCAAATTGCTGTGTGTTGTTCACTCTCCTGTTTATCCTGCGTGCTGTCTCTTTTTCATGTTTATAATTATAACTTACTTAGATTGTGTTCACTGCAAGCTCAGCTGTACTTGGTGTTCTCATTACGGAAGGATAGACTGAGGTCTTCACTTAATCTGGCCTTGTTCTACTATTTTTTGACGTATCAAACCTGAACTACTGAAGAATCACAGAATCAAAGAATCACTCTGGTTGGAAAAGACCCCTGGAATCACAGAGTCAAACCACCTACCCTACCTTACAAATTCATCCCTAAACCATATCCCTCAACACCTCATCCAAACAATACTTAAATACATCCAGGGATGGCGACTCAACCACCTCCCTGGGAAGCCCATGGCAGTGCCTGATCACCCTTTCTGTGAAAAAATTCTTCCTAATATCAAGTCTAAACCTATTTTGTTATAACTTGAACCCATTCCCTCTTGTTCTATCTCTAATTGCTTGTGAGAAGAGACCAGCAGCAACCTCTCCACAACATCCTTTCAGGTAGTTATAGAGGTCTCCTCTCAGCCTCCTCTTCTTCAAACTAAAGAGCCTCAGCTCTTTCAGTCTTTCCTTATAAGGTTTATTTTCTAGACCCTAAGATTTACTGAGTAAATAATATAAAAGAGCACAGGACAGTGAAAATGGATAAAGAGCCTTCATTTTCCACACTGGAGAAGCAGAATGACTAGTGGTAAACAGTTACAGCTGAACTCCTTCACACTAAAGATTTGTACACCAAAGACACAGGTTTGTCCAAAGGCAAGGCTTTGACACACCCAAAGCTACACTTTGAGAACAGTAGCAAGAACTTTTGGCTGTACAGAACTGAATGAAAATTGGAAAGAAGAGACTGGATTGGAACTTGTGGTGTTGTAATGGTCAAACACAGAGAGCAAGTATTTCTAGCATACATACAGAGCATAACCATTCCTTACTCCACTAGCTGTTTGGGATTCATGCCAAACCAAGCACATGAGCTTTGGACACTGTGCACAAAGTGGTGAAGACACTAAATTGGACAGTGACTCATTTTGTTGTGTTACTTAAAGGAAAGAGGAACATTTCAAAATCTGTTTGGTGTATTGGAAGTTAGAAACTAGGGGAAAAGCGGACCCTCATTTTCTGATTTTCTGTTCAAATGAACCAATTATTTTGCTGACCTCAGGGTCCAAATTTCAAAGGGGACTGAAGGCAGGCTTAGGCCTGCTGCTATGGCAAATTCCAAACTAACCAATTACTGACCTCAGGAGGAGTCAGCATTCTTGAGATTAGAGTCACTGGGAGTTTACTTCACAAACTCACTTTTAATAATATACTACAGTGCAGACACCATTAACCTGCCTTTTTCAGTTAGCAAATAAGAAATGTCTCAAGGCAAAATAATTATTAACAGCCAGTAGTAGGAATTAAGATCTCTAACTGGAAACAGCAACATCTGCAGGAGAGTATAATAAAAACATATAGCAAGTAAATGTGTTAGTGGATTACGGGGACTCTAGGTAGTCATTCCATAAGTCAGCTTTAACAGAAACAATCATTCTTTCGGGGCTTCATGGATCCAAACTAATTCTAGGCACTGAAGAGTGTCCCAAGGATCAACTCCGCTCTTACTGGCCAGTTTGACCAGTGTTTTATTGACAAACTTCCCTGATGTCCTCATTGTTTGCACTGCATCTATCTTGATGTTTACACCAATCTGTGGCAAGGTCTTTTATGCCAACTGGAGTCAGGATGCTATTCAGTAGCAAACCCTTTTCTTGCCAGCTGCCTGAGATAGAGCTATCATGTCCCAGCTGTCAGTTATACTACGACGTCTTCAAGTCTAAGTTATTCTAACATGAGTGACCTGCCATTCCTATATACAAGGCTATTCTATTACTTTTTTAACTAAATACACAAGGAAGGCAATAGCCTGGAAGATGGGCACCTGGTGAACACCCACAAACTCCTGCCAAAACCTATCAGTATGTAGGTATAGAATTTGATCCTGGGGGTCTTGGTGGACAACAGGTTAACCATGGCACAGCAATGTGCCCTGGTGGCCAAGAAGGCCAATGGGATCCTGGGGTGTATTAGGAGGAGTGTGTCCAGCAGATCGAGGGAGGTTCTTCTCCCCCTCTACTCTGCCCTGGTGAGGCCTCATCTTGAGTACTGTGTTCAGTTTTGGGCCCCCCAGTTTAAGAGGGACAAGGATCTACTGGAGAGGGTCCAGCGGAGGGCTACGAGGATGATTAGGGGACAGGAGGGCATGGCTTATGAGGAGAGGCTGAGGGACTTGGGGCTTTTTAGTCTGGAGAAGAGAAGACTTAGGGGAGATTTGATAAATGTTTATAAGTACCTGAAGGCTAGCCAGGAGGGGGGGGACAGGCTCTTTTCACTTACTCCCTGTGATAGGACAAGGAGCAATGGGTGTAAGTTGCAGCAGAGGAGGTTCCGCCTCAACACAAGGGGGAACTTCTTTGCTGTGAGGGTCACAGAGCACTGGAACAGACTCCCCAGGGGGGTCGTGGAGTCTCCTTCTCTGGGGTCTTTCAAGGCCCGCCTGAATGTGTTCCTCTGTGATCTGTGTTAGATAGTTTTGTCCTGCTCTGGCAGGGGGGTTGGACTCGATGATCTCTTGGGTCCCTTCCAACCCCTAACATCCTATGATCCTATGATCCTATGATCCTACGATGAACGTGCTCTATTCTTAGTGTCAAGGGTATGTCTTGCCTTCTGGGTCAAGCCTGACTTGATGCAGTTGGAGAAGATTTCTATACCTGGTTAAAAGAGAAACTGTTACGGAGTTTTTCCTATTTTCTCATTTTAGTTTTTACTCAGTCCTTGCTGAGTCAAATTCTGTGCCCTGATTTCAGATGACTGAAGACAGCCTGTAATTTACAGCTCTCCTGTACACTATTCTGGAGTTATCTGCATTTTGGACCTAGACGTTATTTTGTGGAGGGCAGTGTCAAGCCTTATATTATGGCTTCCCAGATGTTGACTGCTCCATAGCCTAGAGTTTCTCAAGCTGGGAAGCAAATACCTAGTTTCATTACCTCTTGAGAACCTGACGAAAACAAGGTGTGTTCATGCTTTCTCAGATGTGATCTGTAAAGAGACATTTATGTATCCAGTAGTGATATACAGTAATATATGTACCCAGACTTTTTGAAGGGGCTAATATATAATTACAACAAAGGTTAAATATGAAGAAAAATATCTCTAAACATTATTTTTACTGAGAACAGAGACTGTGCAAACCCTTACCTGCAAATGGAAGAGAACAATGTTCTCCAACAAGATATGTCTGTCTTTTTAGAAACAGCAGGCATCCCTGCTTTCGTTATGGCATTTTGCTTTTTACTGTTGAGAACCAGATTATATTTCTGGCACCTTTTATTGCTGTTGCTTGCAATCCCTTTGGTGGGAACAGCCACATTCAGCAAAAGCAGGCGAAACCTTTCCTATATTCCCACAAGGGAAAAAACATCAGTTTCCTTGTCCCTACAGTGGTGGATGGCAATTATGATCATGTTCTCAAGTATTATAGTGCAATGACTCCCTCTTCGAAATTCCTGAAACAGGCAACGTACCAGGGACATGTGTTGCAGCTGATACATCTCTGCTTTTCCACTTTTCATTGTCACCTTCTTGTTAAATGAGGTTTGTTTCAGTAGGATTATCACAGCCATCACAGCAATGTGATAAAGTCATTCACAGTTTACAAGGTGAGGCATTGCAACAGCCTAGAGGGACTACCAGGAAAACTCTGGGCTACTGGGAAACAAGAGGTACACATACTGTTCCTTCAAATATCTGCCCTGAGTTTTGCACAGGTAACAATGTGCTTTTGTTAGATAAATCACTTAAACTTACAGAGTCTCAACAGAAAGCAAAAGATCTGAAATGGTCTGAGAAGCTGAAGCAACTAAACTTCTGAATGTTGCAGCTGCACTTTCAAGAAATTTTGCTCAAGGCAGGTGTAGCTAGTTGTGTTATGGAGTGGTTTCCACTGCATTTTTTTAAATGTTTCTGCCAGAGTCTACGGCTCTGATCGGGCTTCTTTCTGCTTCCTGGAAATGGCAGCAACTACTGGAAAAGGGGTGTGTTAGTGATGTGAACTGTTTCCTGAGCACCAGCTCTTGTGAATACGAGTTTCCTCCAAATTACAGAATGTGGAAGCTTTTTCTTATAGCTGTTCTTTTCTTGTAGCCAGATCATAGAATCACAGAATCATTAGGGATTGGAAGGGACCTTGAAAGATCATCTAGTCCAATCCCCCGCCACAGCAGGATCACTCAGACCAAGTCACACAGGAACACATCCAGGTGGGCCTTGAACATCTCCAGTGAAGGAGACTCCACAACCACCCCGGGCAACATGTTCCAGTGCTCCATCACCCTCACTGGGAAGAAGTTCCTTCTCAGGTTGATCCTCATCCCCAGGTTCAGGCAGGGGATGTGAAAGTAAAGAGTCAGCACACTGCTAGTTCTACTGCTTTACTTCTAATGAATTAGAGTAGAAATCAGATACTTTTTTAACCTGTGAATGTTAAAAACATTTATAACAAAAAAGATCTTAAAATCTACAGATTGCCCTAAGTATGTACTGTAGTCAAATTAAATCCCTAATAAAACATAAATGAAATTAAAAACAAACATATTAATCTTTTGTAGTTCCAGACGACACTAATGGAAAATGGCTGTATTGCAGTCAGCCGTGTATCCAAGCTGTTCTTGCAAGTCTGAGTTCTTCCCTTAAGTGGGATCCACCCAAGAAACTGTTGTTTCTCTCTACAGACCTACACAGCAGTTAGAAAATTAATACAAATGAGCTCAGTCTTGTGTCACTGAAGTCCTCTTCACAGAATCACATAACATTAGCCACTGGAAAGATCATCGAGTCCAATCCCCCCGCCACAGCAGGATCACCTAGACCAAGTCACACAGTAACACATCCAGGCAGGTCTTAAACATCCACAACCACCCTGGGCAGCCTGTTCCTGTGCTCCATCACCCTCACTGTGAAGAAGTTCCTTCTCACATTTGTGTGGAATCTCCTATGTTCCAGCTTACACCCACTGCCCCTTGTCCTATCATCACACTGAGCAGAGCCTGGTTCCATCCTCCTGACACCTGCTCTTTACATATTTATAAAGATGAAAGAGATCACCCCTCAGTCTCCTCTCCTCCAAGCTAAAGAGACTCAACCTTTTCTCATAAAGGAGGTGTTCTACTCCCTACATCATCTTTGCGGCTTTGCACTGGAGTCTCTCCAGCTGTTCTGTCCCCTTCTTTAATTGAGAGGCCTAGAACTGGACACAATATTCCATATGCAGTTTCATGAGGCAGAGTAGAGGGGAAGAAGAACATCTCTTGATCATTCTGTTCACTTTCTTGGCCACAAGGGCACATTGATGGCTCATGGTCATCCTGCTGGCTACTAGGACCCCAGGTCCCTTTCTCCTACACTGCTCTCCAACAGGTCAGTCCCCAGCCTATACTGGTACCTGGGGTTATACTTGCCCAGATGCAAGACTCTACACTTACCCTTTTTAAATTTCATCAAATTTCTCTTTTCCCAGCTCTCCAGCCTGTTCAAGTCTCACTGAATCGCAGCACAGCCTTCTGATGTGTCAGACACTTCTTCCCATCTTTGTGTCATCAGCTAACTTGCTGACAGTGCTCTCTAATCCCTCATCCAAGTCACTAATGAATAGTTTGAATAGGACTGATCCCAGTACTGACCCCTGGGGGACCCCACTAGATACAGGCCTCTTCAGTGAGGCTGAACCCTTCTAGGTCCAAATGAAGATGTTCAGATGCTTGCAGAAGTCAGCAATGCTTGGTGACTCAGGACCACTGTCATGCAAGGCAAGTGGTGTAGTGAGGCATCTATTCACACCAGCAGCATGCGCTGAATGCAGTTTTGAACGGCAAGTCCCTCTGAACCACTGGAGTAGTGTAGAGAGCTGCAAGTGAGAATCACCACTGAACCCAGAGTGCTGAGTGCAGTGTCCTTAAATGGGAGAAGCCAGGCTGATTCACTGACATCTTCCACCTGACTGTTGTTGTATTACCCATACTCAGCATGATGCAGCAAAAGAGAATGGAGGAACAGTTACAACACTTTAATTACCTTCACTTCTGTTTAATTCTCTTCGCATTCATCTGTCTGTTCAAATGGGCTTCGAGGTAACAGTGAATTGAGTCTCTCTGGAGTTTTATTCCTTGGTTCCCGGAGAAGTTTTTGCATGGCAGAGGCAGAGCCGTATCTCACTAATGCTTCATCAGACCATTACAGACCAAAATACTAGATTAACTGGTGAGCTATAATTTATCCATTCTCCTGATTGCTACATCTCGCCTTTCCCAACAAAGCACTAATAAAACACAGATTGCTCAGAAAACGTTACCAAAACTTGTCTCAGACACATGTTGAATTTCTATAGGATCATGCTGGTTAAGCATGGTAGTTCTAGGTGTCAGGATTTTCAGCTTTGCCAACTGTTTTTTTCGTTTGCTATGAATTTCGCAGACACTCCAGTCATGTGAGCTGGGGAATTCCTTTTTTCGTCTGTTCCTTGTGTGAGAGTTAAGCAGTGGTAGGCCTTATTTTTCATGCCCTCCATATGATTCTGTAAAGCAAACCAATGGCTTTGCATAGCAGGTTGCAAACACTGGCTATTCATGATAGTTACCTGTTCTACATGGTACTGTTGGCAATAGTTGCTGTTCATGGAGTTGTCTTATCTTCTACAGTTTACTGGGTTAAGCCTGTCGGAACAGCCTCTTCATCTAATATTTCCTACTAAATACCTCTCTATCACTCTGTGCTTTGGATCTTCCTCCAGACATCAGAATTTGTTTCTGTCATTTAATGACATTTAAATGTCATTAAAGCTCTGTTTTTACTGAGGTGGGTGTATTTTAGGCTGCCTCAGTATGGTCCTTCCTTTGCTAATTTCTTTCCATGAGGCTGACTTTTATGTTCCATCTACTGACTTGCTGCGTGCACACAGAACACTCCTGGTGAAATCACTGGAAATTATTACAAGAGAACTTGGCTTGTTTGCACAATTTGGAGCATAGCTGTTTTTAAGTGTCCCACTGTTGTATGACCCAGGTTCCCTTTTGCTCCATAACAGGCATTTAGCTTCAGCACATCTCACAAAAAAGATTATCCTTTTGGATGTAAAAGAGCTGGCACTGCATTAGCAAAGTGTCCACATGCAGCATTTCTGGGCAGGGAAACAGCAGAACGTCTCATTTCAAACATGTTTCAAGTTTGAAAATGAATGGCTCAAGAGAGATGAAAAATAGCGCTGCAACAGCCACCTTAAGTTTAACGAGACTGTTATTTGATTAAAAAAAAAGGATTATGAATTTTTTTCTAAACAGTACTCTGCACAGCTACATATTAGATATAATCTCCTAGCATATTAAAGTCCTCATCACAGGAGAATGCAGTGCAGTGTGTCAAGGTACCATTTCTCTCAAAGTCTGGAGCAACATCACAAAGAAGGTAAGTAGGAAGTGAGCGGTAATCCCTTCAAACACCATTTCCCAGGCTCTCAGGAGCATATTTCTTTCTTCCATTTGTCTTTGGGTTCTGTTTCATGTCACCCAAACGCATGAAGTGCCCACAGATTCAGTGTGCCTATGCGCAATATAGTAGCCATGTCTTTTTATGTGCAGATGTGAGCAGGTGGGTGATGATGCCCTTCACTCCTGGGCACATGAGGAGCTGCTGTAGGCACAGCCACCCTGCCAAAGTGTGCCACTGCTGTTCCACATCCTGACCCTGCCTGCAGGCTGTGCTGAATTAGCCAGCACTCCTTGGCAAGCACCTACAAGCCTGCTAGTGGCATCCACTTTGCCCATGGTTTTGACTTTTGGAGCCTGCTGGAGGCTGCTCAGGTTGCTGCCTGCCTTGGTGTGTCACAGGGCATGCCTGACTCCTGTCTGAGGCTGCAATGATGCTGTGCTTTTCCTTCACTCTACTGCCTAGCAAGGAGCACAAAGGGAAGGGCTCTGAAAGATGGATCCCAGGAGTCAACCGCCAAGGCAAGAACAGAATACTTGTACTCCCACATCTGCTTCAGCTGACCTGGTCAATCAGATCTGCATTTTTAAGAACACTCTTGTTCCAATAATTTGCTCTAACATTCTCCTATCAGCAGCTTTCCAGGGGCTAGAAATGTTTGGATATTGACTTTAAGCTACTTTTTGAATTATGAATGCAGAAAAAATACAGACACTTTTGTTACAGCTTAAGCCAGCCTAAGTTCTTACTTTCTCCCAAGCCAAACAAATTTTTAATCAGCTCTGTCTGAAATTGGCAAGGAAATGGAGAACAAGGTGTGAACAGAACTAGTGTGTAGGCCAAAGAGAGGATTTCCTCAGGCTTTAAAGCCTCAAAACTGAGGTGCCTGTTGCTATGATTTTGTCAATAACTAAGTCCCCTTTCTCCTAGGGGAGAAGCAAGGCAGGGCAGCCATGGTAAGGTTATTTGTGTTGGGACACCTCTGCTCTTAGAGCACTCCTTGAAGCATGGCCAGAATCTGGAAACCTGAGCTGTCCCTTTCATAGGTTTGTATTTTAGAGCATTCTGTGCAACCTAAGTGGTTTTTAAGTGCAGCCTGATACGGTGCAAAATTTAAATGCTCCTGGACTGCAAAATTTCACACCTTGAGAAAAAATGACAATAAGTTGCTCTGTTTTGCCTGGGAAAGGTTGGAATGAACCCTTTAAGCAAAGAGGTAAATTAAAGAGTGAGACTATGACATGTCAAATAAATAAAAAAGGGACATTGGCTAGTGACACTGAACATAGCATAGTGCAGAAATTACGCTCCTCTTAAAGAGCACTAATTTACTGCCCTGTGTACACCCAAGTGTACTGAGTTCTCTGACTTTATGAACCTAGATGATGACATCTTGGCTTGATTGGAATTACTGGAAATGGTGATTCACCAAAACCATTGCTCCAGTGTTAGATGATCACTGCTGCTGCTTGTGACATGTGATGTAGCATGTGCTGCAATACTTGAGGGTTGATTCTAAGTAATTGTTTTTTACTTGCTAGAAAACCACTGAGTTTTACAGGCAATTGATCTTTTTCTGATGCATTACTGAAGGAACTGAAGTCCATGTTCCCCCCTCCAAGAATTTGTGGAGGAGGAGGAGGAGGCGAGGGCGGGATTACTTGAGACTGAATTTTCAAAGGTAGGTCTCAGATAACAAGAGAATTACAAGGTTATTGCACATCAGCTGAGCTATGGCAACCAATCCTGCAAGCGTTTAAGCCAGCACAAATTCAAGGTAAACACATTAGCTTACTCTTTCATTAAGGTTGCTGGTGTGACCTTGAATTTGCCATGCTAAAGCAACTCAAACTCAGTCTCTCATGGACAGTATATGTGATGGTCAGATAAGACACAGGGAGTCACTGTCAGGCTTAGGTTAATATTGAGGGCATGGAACATGTATGAACTGTGCGATACAGAGGGAGTGAGAACAGGAAGAGCTAAAGATGTGCCAAATTTTGGACTGTAAGCCAAAGCTGCAATGAAAGAGAATAGATCATCTCTAAAGAGACAGGAGCAAGACGAATCTACAAGGCATATCATGAGAAGTAGCTGGGCTTCCTTCATGCTCTGACCCTAGCTTGCCCAGAATAGGCAGATTTAATGTACAGGCACCCTTGCTGGGCTACAGCTGTAACTGTTGAAGTTTCAATACCTAAATCTCTGGACATCATTGCTTATTGTCTCTTTCATTATGATTCATTTGCTTGCATGACTTGGAAAGGGGAGGCCAGGTGATGGCTTGGCAACATGTGCAGCTATCTGTCACGATATGAAAGAAAAACTTCATTAATTAGGTGAACATTTCAAATCGGTACCCTTTGTCCTTCTGATCAAGGGCAGCACCAAAAATAAAGATCTCAATCCCTAAAAGGCCTTCCTCCTCCAGTTTTTCCTCTAAATTTTCAGTCTTATCTAGACCAGAACTTCTTACTTTTTCCTGTTATGTCATCATTAATCAGAATAACTTTTACATGTATGTGTCTATATATATATACAAGGAGAAAACATATATATATATATATATGTTAGGAGAAAAGCAGAAGAGAACAGAAGAATCCTTAAGAAAGTGAAGAATCGTTAAGAAAGGATTCATTGGCTGATTTGTGTCCACCTGCACAGTATATACAAAGCAAAAATGAGACACTACCTCTGCTGACAGGAAGCCTGGCTACAACTGCAGGTCTTTCATTATATTACACTAGGGGGGAAGTATGTAAAAAACAACCCCTTCAAGTAATCTTCTTTGCCTTTGTTTTGGGAAGGAAGACAGAAATAAGGAGGTCAGAGAGCTATGCAGTTCTTTTAGAATGTGTAACCAGTTGAGCGGCAGGTCCTCAGGTGGTGTAATTCTGCATCGCTCTGGGGATGTGAAAACATCAGACTCAACTACCTGAGGCTGTCTTGATAGGAAACAAGCAGGAAATGAAATTAAAGATATTTTGTATAATCTAAAATGTAAACAAAACAAACAAACAAAAGAAACACAAAATCCTGATAATCAGTTGGTGTTTTATTCAAACCGTGTTGTTAGTTCATATAAAATTTCAGGTCAAATTCAAGAACAGTAGATTCGGAAACTAAAATGTAATGCCATCTTTTGTACTTTCTGCTTATGCCTCAGTGGGAAACCAAGAGCAGAATTCAGCCCTAAGGGGATAAAAATATTTATTTTTCAAACTAAATCCCTGCTTTGTTGGTTTAGTTGTGTTTTGATTCTTAAAGTATGACAAAAACAAGTTTCTAATAAAATATGACATTCACTTTATTTTCTTTACCTCTCTGAATCTAAAACAAAGAGCGAAAACATAAGCAACATTTTTGTATTAAAATAAATTATTCCTGACAATTTTAATGTCAAGTTCCAGCTTGATGTGATTTAAAACAGGCAAGTTACAAAGCCCTAAAGAAATGGGGGTTTATAATGGAAATGCTGACAGACCCTTAACTACAGCAACATTGCTGGGCGCCACTCTAATAAAAGGTGGCAAGGATCCAGGATTCTCCACAGCTGCATGTCTAAACTTTATTAAGTATCTGACTATAGTTTGCAGGTCCTTGCCAGATCATAACTCATTTAATTCTGACACATTCCAGTTTATAATTAGTGTTGTACTAATATGTTCCTAACTGGTACCGGGGTATCTCTACTTTTCTTTTTCCCCCTCCTGTAAAGCAAGGTTGTTTCCAAAAGTCAAAGATGCACTGACATTTGGCAACCAAGAAAGCTCTTTTTTCTTTTTTTATTTTAACCTTGAGCTGAAATAATTCAAATGCTAAAGGCCAATGTATGCAAAGGTAGCACGTATAACACTGAAACATCTCTAATTCCAAAGGTGGGAGAAATAAAGCAATTTCTAACTTTCTGTGAGCAAACTGTTTTACTTGCTTTTAGCATCGAGTAACAAAGAAAATTGTCCTTGAAATACATCACTAATGGCTTGCAATTAGGAAATAATTGTAACAGCAAAATAAGCAAACACAATAGTTTCAGTGCTTTGGTAAGCAATAAAATCACAGTGCTAATACACAAAAGGTACAAATGTTTTTATTTAAATCTGCTCCTGGGAACCTGAAAACTAGGAGATGTTAAGTAAGTGCTCATTTTCATAGCTTATTTATGTTTCATAGTACCACCAGTCTTTGGAACAATACTGATCCTTTATACGCAAGGATGATCTTTACTGACACTGAAAATTCAGTTTGCATAGATAGCTGTTCTTTGAGGTTCTTGGCAATTCATTTCCAGCTGCTCCTCTTCATTTCCAGGCTGCTGCATCTGCCCAGGCAGGTGTCTGGGTGATGCCCTGTGTTGATAGTGGTCTCAGAACAGCCTGGGAAGGTGAAATAGACTAGCATGTAATACATCTTTCCAAATATTCAGAAGCTAATCAGTAAAGTTCTGGAAAGCTTTCTAAAGTCTTGGGTGGAAGTGCTCTCATCTTTCTTTAAAGGGTGCTCCCACCGAGAACCGAGAAGGCTACTAGGCAGCGCCCATGTGGAAGTGGGGTTTCACTTTGGGTACTCTACTACAATGAATTTTTGATCAGTCTTCAGAGGGACAATGCTCCCATCTCCTTGTGCAAGAGAAGCTTACTTATTGTCCTTTACAGTTTTACGAGCCTAAACACAACAAAACCAAAAATCCACCAGTATTTTGCATCATGCTGCCGGAATTAATGGGGAACTGAGCTCTTTAATTGTAATGGGCTTTTATAACCAGCCAACTCTGTACTGGCCACAGAGACATGAACAAGTGTATTCATTGCTGATCTGCTTTCAGTGTTTGTGAAACACTTCAGTGTTTATGAAAACGCGGGGTGATGAGGTATTTCCATTGTATCAAAGCATAGAATGAAAACAAGAATTTTTTTATTAAAACAATTCATTCATCATTACAGCCTTTTTCATTGATTGTAGTAAAGGATACATAAGTTAATATATTTGCATGGTGATTAATATTTCTATTTCTTCAACTGCATGGTTTTGAGTCTGTGAATAATTGTAATTGTTCCTGTCTATAAAAGTTCTTTTAACACATTTGCTTCCTAACTTTCTGTAATTCTTGTGCTGTACATTAGCTTCTAAGTGGCTGAAAATATAGAAAACTTGCTAACCAGAGAAAGCAAGATGAAGACGTTCTTCCCCCATGGCGCTTCGTGAAGGTGAAGAGAACTAACTTTCCCATTCAATATTTACTTTATTTTGAAAAAAACTGTCTTTGTATTCACTTGAAATGTTGCCCTCTTTTTTTCTGGTTCAGAGCCACAGGCATAACAAGCAGCTGCTCAGCACCAAGACCAACATAAAGCTTGCAGCCTTCAATTAAGTTACAGATTAATGTTTGACTCACAAACAAGTATGAACATACATGTAGATGACAATAGGTGATAGCTCTGCAATTTTCAGAAGAAAGAAAAGGAAGGAAGGGGAAGTAAAAAAGAAGAGTAAAGAAAAAAGAATAAAAGAAAAAAGAGACTCAGTTCTGTGTTTAAAGAGGATTTTTTTGCACAAAGTATGGAAGAGTTGACTTCTAATAATATATTTTTCCATTTCCCAAATTACTGCTTTAGAAAGTGAAACAACCTGAGAAGTTGGAAATATTGCACAAAATTTATACATAGATGCTTCAGTGCATGCTGCTGACAGAGCTGTGTTAACTTTGTTTCTACATTATCGAGAATTAAAATGTGTTTTTCTTAGTTTGCCTAAGCACCCAACTGCCAGTCTATAAACACTGGTCTAAAGGGAATAAATTATGGATCTACTATAAGTTCTAGAACCCTCAACAGAAGGAGAATTTGGACCGGTTAGAGCAGGTCCAGATCAGGGCTATGAAAATGATCAGAGGGCTGTAGCACCTCACTTACGAGGACAGGCTGAGAGTTAGGATTATTCAGCTTGGAGAAGTCTTGAGAGACAACCTCATTTTGACCATTTGGAGTATTTAAAGGGGGCCAACAGGAAAGCCAGAGATGGACATTTTACCAAGGCTTCTAGTGATAGGATGAGGGGTAATGGCTTTAAACTGAAAGAGGGTGGATTTAGATTAGAAATTAGGAAGAAATTCTTCACTATGAGGGTGGTAAGATGCTGAAATAGTTTGCCCAGTGAAGATGTAGATGCTCCATCACTGAATGTGCTTAAAACCATGTTGGATAAGGCTTCATGCAACCTGATTAAAGGTGTCCCATGGCAGTAGGGTTCTAACTGGATCACCTTTGTGATCTCAACCAACCCAAACCATTCTATAATTCTATGATGCTATATGCTAGGCTTTGTACAGAAAGGAAGGAAAAAAATCAGTTTTATTATCTGTGAAAAATTCAATGAATTAGGCTCTGATAGAGAAGATTTACTTTTTAGATGCAAATTAATTGTCTTAGAATTTACAATTAAGTTATCCTTGTCATTATGGTTTAAAATCCTTTAAGAACGATTTTTGAACTACCCTTGAAGAAAATTGGCACAAGTTTCAGACCTGGTTCATCCTGAAATAAGCTGAATGGAATAATGAAAACACTTTAAAAATCACCTCACACACTGAATTTTTAATATTTAGACACCTGTGTTACTTTTTTGTTGACAACAGCATCTCTTCTTCAGTGCCTTACTATAATTTTCCACAGCATTTCCTATATGCATTGTCAAAAATATTTCCGTGTCTGAAACAGATCTACTCTCCAAAGGTGAGGCTTAGCTGGGTCTTAGTGTCACATCTACATGGTAGTAGAGACACCACTGGTTAAATATTGGCACCTTATTCCACCTGAGAACATTCAGCCTCTGAGACATCCGTGCATGTTAAAAAGAGGGATGTAGGGACCTACGAGAGGTCCTGATTTAGTACCCTGAACAATAAGGCAGGATGTCGGAGGTTGGCAGTAGACTCTCACATTGAGAGACTCATCCTTTGATCCTAGCTTTAGAAGAGATATCCTAGAGCTCAGACAAACTGACCTCACATCTTCAGCTTCTTTCCCTTCTGCAGAGGAGGAGTTCAAACAACAGGGAATTCAATGTTTTTACCGAAACAGCCATGGCACGTCTGAAGAACAAAGGTTTCCAGCATTTTTTGAGGTAACCAGATTGCTGCCAGAAATCTAATAGCAAGGAAATGAAACATGGAAAAAAAAATACGCAAAAACCGGGTTTGTAATTTGAAGATCCTTGTTGTTCTTTTGCTCCAGGTGTTATTGTTCACTCCAAGCATCAGTAACTATTTAATTGCACAAATTATTATGGACTAAGACAGAGCATCACACAATGAACAGAAGAAAAAGTATAGGCACTTGCTCTCTGCCCACTGCTCCCTTCCTTTTTGTTTTTAGTTTCTTCACGTCTTTCTACAGCTAGCACATCTGATTTCCTTTCTAAAAGACCACAGTCTACCTATTCAGGGATTTCAGACCTTCATATACGTGGTCACAGAATCACAGAACATTAGGGATTGGAAGGGACCTTGAAAGATCAGCTAGTCCAATCCCCCTGCCAGAGCATGATCACCTAGATCAAGTCACACAGGAACATGTCCAGGTGGGTTTTAAATTTCTCCAGAGAAGGAGACTCCATAAACCCCCCTGGATAGCCCATTCCAGTGCTCTGTCACCCTCACTGTGAAGAAGTTCTTTCTCATATTTCTGTGGAAACTTTTGTGTTCCAGCTTACACTCATTGCCCCTTGTCCTGTGCTACCCGTCTTGTTTCGTAAAAGACAATCAGGATGAATATCCATAATTCTAGTGTAAAGCAGACACTATCTACACATTTACACCAGGAAGAAGCAACAGAAGACATCTCTTGCAGTTCTTTTTAAGGAGAACAATCCTGTTTACAAGAGAAACTTCATTAATTCATTATGAACCTTTTTGTTTCCACTTGAAAAAAGCAATGTTCTAATTCACTTACCTACACGGAACCACTTTTCACCATCTCCAGTGAGAGCCTAAGTGCAAAAAGCTTCTCTGTCGAGAGGGAGCTATTAATTTTGGTGAGTGCAACGAAGTTCCTCTCTGTTAAGAATATTCAGGTTCTGGATTTTGTCTTTGTTACCTTAATGGAAATTAAGCTTGTTGCAAAGCTTTTTGATTTTCAGGAAATACATGTCCTACAGTTATTCATTGTATCTTTCTATTGTCAAATTTACTACATTTAAGCAGGGCTTACTTTAATTACTGCCTCTTTGTAAAAGGCAGTGAGACATACTGATTGACTGGAATATTACTTGTCAATAATTTTGTTTCCATTCACATGTTAAATTGTTTTGTGTGTATAATTTTTCAATCATTAATATTTCTTTCTTTCATCTTCCATTCTCTGTCCTGTTTTGATTTCAATTTACTGTAACTGGAGACTTTGTAGGGCAAGCCAAAATGACTATCATCTAGAATGATCAGCTGTATGAGAACAAGCACTCTCTCAGCACTTGGAGATATTTGTTTCCTTTCCTGTCCCTCTGTTTTCCACATACACTCACACACATGTGGTGTGTCCAAGTCCTTTGCAAGGATGAACTCCATGACTAGGGATGTAAAAGCATAACTGCCTTCTGCTCCAAATGATTCAGGTTTGATGTGTAACATTCACCAAGGTGATGTAATATCAAGAAACTATGCAGAAGAAAAGAATGTAGAAATTCTTCAAGACTGGTCTTGAAGATAAGGAAAGATCTCTTTTCCTTACATTTCATTTTCCTTGAATTTCTTATTTAAAATGAAGTTACAAGGTTTCATAACATTAAAATCATAGCATCTAGTCCATACTTGTCTGAACATTTACTAAGTTTTCTTCAGCTAATGACAGAAACATAGGTCCCAGGTCCATTACCACAGCTGCTAATAAGTGCTGCTAGATTTCCTGGGTCATAAAGGAGAAAACAATGAATCAAAAAACTCAAGCATCCATGTTGCCAGAGACATTTATAAATTGAACTTCCCAGGCCTTCAACTATCCCTTTCTAAACGGATACCTAAACCTTTCTAAAATGCTGGTTTCCTCAGGAAAGGCAAACGGTGTCTGTCCCTGAGATGCAGGCCACAGAGGGGCTTAACTGTATTTAAACTAATAAACTGAGGATGAGGAAAAAACCCAGGAGGAGCAGGCACTTCGCCTGCCTGGCAGGTCTTTGCAAATAACTTCCTGGTGACTGCTTTGCCGTCCCGTGATAATGCAGCTTTCACCATGACCATCACACTTCTGTCACCCCAATACAATAGACTGAGAGTGTGTCAGTGCTCAAGTACTGTGGGACCTCTTCACCTAGGGTGAACCTATGGCAGTGACACCAGTCACAATAGCCTCTGCCGTGCTCTGAGTGGGGTCATTTGGCCCACCAGGCTTATAAACACCTTCCAATGCTTCTCCCTTACTACTGTTTTGATGAAAGTGAGATCAACTTAAGAAAATAAACCATATTTCTTTAATTGTGAAATGTTATTGTGGGCCATGATTAAATTATTTTTCAATCATTTTTGACTCATGCAGAGCTTTGTTTTCCAGTTTAATGCCATTGGTAACCAAAGCTAGTTTATTATCCAGACCACGTGATACAATAGTTATAAGAAAACACTTTAAAACCTCAACAGTCTATAATCACAAAGTGTTATTATCTTATATTTATTTAAAGAGGAGTAAAACATTTTATGGAGACTGAGGCATCTTTGAAATCCTCCATTCACTTCATTTCTGATAGAACAGAGTCTAGGGACCTGTGAAAGAGCAGATGTTGCCCAAATGACATTGTCTTTAACGTAATTGTATTTAAATGCAAATACAGCATTTAAAATTGGTCATGCCTAAGGCAGTATCTTTTCCTGAACTTACATTAAAGGTATAGCAGTACACAAAATATAGGGTTAACATTCCCAGGTCCTGTCAGAGCTAAATTTCCTCATTTAGACAGACAAGTTTTGCTTTTACAATTTACATTTGCAGCTACAGAATTTGTGCACTTTCAGGAACTTTCAGCTTCAGCTCTGACCATGAGGCCTATAGGTTCTGAGTTAACCGAAACATCTGTAATTTTAAATACAGTATTTCAGGGTCTGCTTCTTCACCTTATTTTTTCAGTCTGTATAAAGAATCATAGTCCCAGTTGGTCTCTGGAGATGTTAATGTTTTGCATCAAAACTCCTCTTTTTCACCTTTGTCTAAATTTTCGACAGAGAAGCAAGTATTTCCTCAATAGTTCCTGCTAGCATGGCTATGAAAATGTTGAAAATGCATCAGAGAGATTGTGTCTGCAACATAATTTAAAGACCTACAGAGACATCTGATTTAACTTGCACATGGGACACAGCAGATCATAATCATATAGGTTACTTCTCTACATTTTCTTGCACTTTATCAATCCTTAAAAAACATCTCAGAACCTAACTGCTACAGCAAAGCTGTATATAAGGGAAAACTTATAAATAAGGGAAAACCAAGGCTGCAGGTCAGAAAAGCTGAAGGAAGTACCGGGAGCAGCTGCAGTTTTAATCTACAACAGTCACCACATCTATGCATAGATGTCTGCATTCATAATGCATGTGTTTGACCCTCCCTGTGCCATCCCCACACTGCCAACCCCTCTCCACAACACTCTAATTCAGAGTTATGGGAAGGAAAAAAATTGCAAAGCTGCCACAGTAGTAAAAGGCAAAAAAGAGAGAATGGGGCTTGGTGGGCTGACAAGTCTGCAGTGGCAGGGAAAAGAAAAACAGCTTTCTTGGAACCACGGTCAACCCAAAGAAATCGGACATAGGGTAGTGAGAGAGATTCATGTCTCTACCACAGCAAAGCCAGCAATGCTCTTCCATGAAAATGCAAACCATCTACACTATGTTGCATTAGAGATCTGACCTAAACACATAGAATTACCCTGTTCCTGGGAAGTGCCTGCATCTCTCTCTATTGATTCTGTAAGAAATGTAATGTTGATCCTTTGAATTATACCTAAGTGAGATGTTCAAGTTTGATGGTGTGGAAAAACCCTCCAGGACTAATAAAAACCTGTGAAGAGTTTAGTGCTGGCAAGAGGTGTTTTGGTAGTGGTCATGTTTACTGTTCCCAATTGAATAAGCATTACTCTTAGAAACAACTTTGCTGAGAGAACACTTAGGAGTCTATAATTTCAGAATCCCTTTCTACAGATGCTGTAAAATTTACTTAGCATTTAATCTGGTTCTGTCATCATCCTGGCCAGTAACATTTGCACGGCCAGGGTTTGGAAAAAGGCAAATTTTTAGGGTGCTACCCTACACTCCAATAATTCAGTTTGAAAAGCTGTTACTTAAGGCTAATATTTCAATTTTTTTATTCCCAGTTTGAGATGCTAAAAGGCTATCTGGCTTCCATAAAGAAGAAGGTTTACTTCTCCCTGAAATATATCTGAAGATGAATATCCCAAATTACTACTCATTTTTTTTAAACCTTTTTTTTAAGCTCTGATTATAACAATTTAATATGTCTTTAGCCTTGTGGTCTGCTATAGCCTGCGGCAATTCCAGAGATCTTCACTGAACCACAGAATCACAGAACATTAGGGATTGAAGGGACCTTGAAAGATCATCTAGTCCAATCTCTTCACCACAGTAGGATCAACTAGACGAAGTAACACAAGAACACATCCAGGTGGGATTTAAATATCTCCAAGGAAGGAGACTCCATGACCCCCCTTAACAGCCTGTTCCAATGCTCCATCATCCTCACTGTGAAGAAGTTCCTTCTCATATTTATATTGCACCTCCCATGTTCCAGCTTACACCCATGGCCTATTGTCCTATCCCCAGATGACACTGAGAAGAGCATAGCTCCATCCTCCTGACATGCACCCCTCACATATTTATAAATATTAAGGAGGTCATCTCTCAGTCTCCTTTTCTCCAAGCTAAAGAGATGCAGCACCCTCAGCATTTCCTCGTCAGGGAGGCATTCTACTTTCTTCATCACCTTTGTTGTTCTGCAGTGGACTCTCTCCAGTAGTTCTATGTCCTTCTTGAACTGAAGGGCCCAGAACTGGACACAATATTCCAGATTTGGTCTCACTAGGGCAGAGCAGAGAGGGTAGGAGATCTCTTGATCTCCTAAACACCCCTCTTCTGATCCATCCCAGGATGCCATTGGTCCACTTGGCCACAAAGGCACATTGATGGCTCATGATCATACTGCTGGCTACCAAGACCCCCAGGTCCCTTTCTTCTACATTGCTCTCCTACAGGTCAGTCCCCAGCCTATACTGGTACCTGGGGTTTTTCTTGCCCACATGAAAGACCCCCTTATTACAGTTCACTAAATTTCTCCCTGCACAGCTTTCCAGCCTGTCCAGGTCTCACTGAATGGCAGCACACTCTGTTGGAGTGTCGGCCACTCCTCCCAGCTTTGTGTCACAGCAAACCTGCTGACAGTGCACTCTAATCCCTCATCCAAGTCATTAATGAACAGATTTAATAGGACTGGTCCCAGTATTGACTCTGCTAGATACAGGCTTTCAACTAGACTCTTTCTCACTGACAACTACTCTCTGGCTTCTATCCTGCAGCCAGTCCACCATCCACCTCACTAACCAAACATCCAGACTACTCTGACTCAGTTTGGCTGCGAGGATGCTGTGGAAGAATATGCCAAATGCTTTCCTGAAGTCGAGATAGACCACATCCACCACTCTGCCATCATCCATCCACCTGGTTGTGCCCTCATAAAAGGCTATCAGATTGGTCAAGCATGACTTTACCTTGGTGAAGCCATAATGACTGTCCCTAATAACTCTCTTGTCCTTGATGTGCCTACAGACAGCATCAAGGACAAATTGTTCCATCATCTTTCCTGGGATGGAGGTGAGGCTGACCAGTATTGTTGCAGTTTAAGAACTGCCAGAACTTTTAGAAATGCTTTCATGAGGAAGAAAAGTTGTGTTGTGTCATGGGGAACCTGTCCCCGGTTGCACAGGTCCCGGGACCCTTCCTCGGAAGGATCTGTCCTGGGACCTGCCCTGGAAAGGCAGGCTAAGGCAGCCTACAGAAACCGGGGCAAGGTCTTTGTTCGTGCCCTTTTTGGGGGCTGTGGCCCTGAAGGGAGCATCCCCCC